>CARXXK010001288.1:0-38635 GCA_949089665.1 Macrosiphum euphorbiae | reverse complement strand
TTCTATTACTACTCGCAGGTATTTTTTTTTTAATTTAATTTTTATTCATTCTTCAAGAAGATAATGGGCCCCACTGAACATGTGTGGGGGCCCATGAGTTCACAATTTGATATATAAATACATTAAATAGGTAGTTCTTATAAATTAAATATTTACAATTTGTAATATACATTTCTCACATACCTAACTATAATATTAATAATATAAATAATATATATTTTCTTCTTTTTGTTTATATAATATAGTATTGTGTAAAAAATTGTGTAGTTAAATAATACAATATAATATGGTAATATAGAACTAAAATTAACAATAATTTCTTAAGTCGTACAACTAATACCTATGATAAATAATGCAGTAATCATATACGTTTGTTATGAGTCTGTCTATATTTTGTTCTTGTAATAGCCAAAGTGTAATTATTTATTTTAAGAATCATAAAATAGTTGCCGTGTTTTATTTCTATTGATGGTATATTGTTAATTTTTTGAGCATAGTTATAGTACTTTGATATTAGATATTTGCCTAGTTTTGAGTCCGTGTTCAATTTTAAAAGTAAGGTTATTTTTAGTTATGTAAAGTACCGATGCTTTATAAAATATTTTTTTATTGGTAGTACATTCATGTAATTATATAAATATTTTGAGTGGTATCTTGAGTCTTCTTTTAGAATAATTTTTAGTATCTTGTTTTGGATTTTTTTTTAATGGATCCATAGTTGCATCATACGTAACTCACTCCCCATATAGAAATACTATAATTAATTATGGATTCTATTAATGCTTGATACACTACTCTAATTGTCTTAAGTTCTAGAATATCTTTTAATTTTTTAAGTGCATACATAAGTTTTCTTAATTTATTTGTTAAACATTTTATATGGTCATTCCATTTAAGATTATGACACCTTTCTATACCAAAGTATTTACAGTTTTTAAAACTATTTTTACAAATGTTTGGCATGCACATATATCTTGATTTAAACAGTCATTCTCATGTATACATAGATTTGTTTTATTTGGTTGATTCGAATTAACTATATAGTGTGGTAATAATGTTATATGAAGATTTTTTCTAAGTTTAGGAATAAATTATTTTCACTGAGCCATTTTTGTAATTTACTCATGTCGGATTGAACTCTACCTACCTACCTAATTCATTGTTTATTCGAACGTGTTGTTTTCTATTTTTTAAGTATGAACTTAATAAATTCTGAGCCGTTCCATTGATACCAAGTGTGTTAACATTTTGTAGTAATATTTTATGATCTATATTCTATAGTATCAAATGCTTTTGCTAGATTCAAGTAAACAGTTGCACATTTTTTTTTTTTCGAAAGAATTATAAATATAGCTTGATACCTTTGCAATTGCTTGTTCGGTACTTTTACCGGGTCCAAACCCGAATTGGGTACATGATAGAAGATTATTACTTTCAAGGTAATGGACTAATTCTTTTTTAATAATTTTTTCAATAGTTTTAAAGCATTCCGGAATAGTAGATGTTGTTATAGCTAAATTGAAAATGTGTGATAATGGTTTAATAAATGAATGTATATTTAATTTGAGCATTTTTACTGAAATTCCATCATTTTCTTTTCTTTATTTTAAATTTATTTATATTTAAATCAGTATTGACTAGAATTTCCATACTTAAACATATACTGCGACATATTAAAAAAATACTGTTCGCGGCTCATCGCCTTTGTATTATTCTTGATTTTTTTCTGCTTTCATAAGTTTGAAATTCTGCGTTGAACTTTGGACCGTATATAATTCTCAGTACCTACCTTTCTTTCGAAGGTCATTCGCCGTTGGCTGTCTCCTTTGGTCAGTGATCATGTTTCGATCGTATATGTGATTATTGGTCGTAAATGGCTATGATAAAATAGTGTATTTGAGTTATGTGACTCTGTGAAAGTAGTTTTGATTTAAAAAGTTTAATTTTGCTATAGTAGCACCGATAGCCGCATGTTATTTGATAGTTGATTTATTCGTACCTGTCCTTGTTCTATTTATTATAATGGTTAATTACTTAAATACTTCCACTTTCTTGAAATTTTAATCATTTACTGTTAAAGTATTAATGTTTGAGCTTCTTCTTGCTACCATTAATTTCGTCTTTTCCCCATTTACAAGTAGCCCTGTATTACTAAGCCCCATAATTTTACTTGCTAAGAGTCTGGACAAGTATTTTTGACTTCAATTCGTCATCTGCTTACGCCAATATTACTCGTTCACTACATAATATTTCCATTTTTCGACCATCCCATACTTCTATCATTTAATTTTCTAATAGTTGATTCAGTAGAGTGGATGATAAAGCATTAACATTGTAGAAGACCTGACTTTACCTCAAAGGTTTCAGACATTTCCTGCAGGAGGCGAACTACGCATACATTTATATTGTTACATCCTTTTATAAGACTTACTTACTTGTTAGGAATGCCTAGTTCTTCCAGTGCTTCTCATAGTTTGTCAATTCAGTCATAAGCTTTTTTATAGTCTAAAAAGATTCTTAATCAAATTTCAGTTTTCAGTTGCAGTTCTTTATCAAATTTATACAAATTAGCCATTATCTGTCTCAGTGTAACAATATTGTCCAATGTCGATCTAGGTTTTCTAAAACCGTTTTTACATTCCCCGAATATTTCATTTATGTATTTTCCGTTCGTGGTTTGATGTTTCATAGAAAAGCATACATTTCCCATAAAATCTTCGATAATTTCCATGTGAATATTGGGATTTTGCCGATGGCATCCTAGCGGTCCTGATAACGAAGTGTAGTTTTTTGACGCACGCGTGCTTTGTTACGACGTGCACGTCGTTGACGTACGTGCGGTTCGCTGACGACGTGCCGTTCTCTGCGTTAACGGGCGGTTCGCTGACGACGTGTGGTTCGCTGACGACGTGCGGTGCGCTGACGACGTGTGGTTCGCTGACGACGTGCGGTTCGCTGACGTAACGTGTGGTTTGCCAACGACGCATGCAAGCCCGGATTAAGGATAGATCGGGCCCCGGGACACCTATACACTTAGTGGGCCCCCTTTCAACTTTAAATTAAAAATAATTGTATCATTACATATTAACGAATTTATATTACTGTATAATTTTTTACTATACAACAAATATACAGGGTGTATCATATGTCATTAAACGTTGTTTTTTTTAACAATTATGAATCAATGATATGGAATTTCCTTAAAACAAAAAAAGACGTGTTTCTTTATTTTTAATAAGCAATTTTTTCACAAAATTTTCAAAATTTATAAACACGCAGTTGTATCAATAATAAAATCGACTTTATTTTTTCAAATGGTAACCACTATATTTTTGGATGGATTCTGGTAAAACTTTTTTCTGAATATTTTGACAGTAAAATGATAAATTTTGGTTCGTTAGGTTAGGTTAGACTATGGTTCTTTAAATTTTAGTTTAATATGCATTAATACTTGTAACTGAAATACCTAATTTATTAAGAGCTAAATATTATTTTTCTTATAACTACCTTTTTGTATACTTAAATAGTTAATTCGGTAATCTAAAATGCTCGAAAAAAAAAACATATTTTTGGCAAACATAATAATTCATTATTTATAGTAATTTTTTGTGGTATAAAATGGAGAACAATTTTATTTTATAATTTTATTATTAATAATAATTAACCTACTATACTTATATACTTCAATAATTTTTTTTTTTTTTTTGAAAACTGTATTTGAAATATATATTGGGGAAAAGATGGGCCCCCAAAACCAATGGGCCCTGAGACCGTGCCCCCCTTGACCCCCTCCCATAATCCGGGATTGGACACACGGTGCGCTGCAGCCGACTTCGTGCGGTTCGCTGACGACATGCGGTTCGCTGCGTAACTGGCGGTTCGCTGACGACGTGCGGATCGCTGACGACGTGCCGTTGCGCTCAGGACGTTCGGTTCGCTGACGACGTATGGTGCCTTCACGACGTGTGGTTCAATGACGACGCTAGGTGCGCTAAAGAAGTGTGGTTCATTGACAACGTGTGATTCGCGTGATAATTCATACATTTTCCATTAGAGGCTAGATATTCCCATTAGGTGCTTAATATTTCACAGACAAGCTATTTATTATAAAATCATTAATGTCGCTCATACAACTTACTGTAAAAGACTTTCTTAAAATGTGGACTATGCCTACCGGGGACACCACAATAAAAAAAACGCGCCACGTATAATACCTCTTGCGTTTAAACAACATGGACGATGTAATGTCTTACGTTTAACAAGCAAACGGTGGTGAGGAAATTTATGCACATCTTTGTCATCATGAATCGTGTGGTACTAATAGTTGCAATAAATAATTGCAGAGATTTTTTACATATATAAAAGTGATCTTAGTTTAAAATAATTTGGATTTAGAGATTATGTGGGTTTCTAGGAAGAAATTTCACACTTTTCTAACTTTGTGAAGTGCCAGACAAAGAAAATATATGATAATTTATGATAATTTAGTTGTAGATTTAGATGAAAATTTTTCGCTGTGAATCGTCTTCGTATTATTCAAATTGCGAACAATTTATTATAATATTATTTAATTTAAGAATTTCGTTACTTTCTCGTTTATTCCATATTTTATTTCCATTTCAGGCTAGATATTTCCTCGAAACAGGTGTTATGCTTATTTTATGATATGTTTCGAACAGTTATTATTTAAAATATATACTAAAAACAAGTCTCAAAGCGTCACAAACAGGAAATGTTAGATTTCATAATGACATTAAAAAATAAGGGAAAGTACGAGTGCCTATAAGCTGCATTCATCGATTATTATATTAATTACTAGATTTTGTAGCTCTCTACCATCATTACAAGCTTGCTTACAGCTGGTAGATAGATTCATATTATTAAATTCTTATAAACTTGTTCTTTTGAGCTCTATATAATTTATAATAAATTAATTTTATTTAATAAAAAAAAAAAAAATTACATGTGTCCGCGATACTGTCTGACTGGAAAAACCGACATTTTATAGTAATTATCGACGGTTGATTTTACTCTAAAACTTAGACGTACGCGTATACACCTATAGGCTAGATAACCTAGCTAAATTTTTTTTAAATTATTGTAATTTGTAGTTCTACTCAGGCAAGTCGTCAATGTCTAATAAAAATTAAAATAACATGGACAATACTCCCAAAACCTACGGCCCAAAGGCTACGGTGGCACAAGTTGGTATCAGATTATAATATATGTATACAAACCTTTTTTAAAATATAAAACAAACCAAAACAACTGCAATTAAATAACGCAGATTTTCGCTACAACAGCGCAGAAATTTCTATTAATTGAATTGGGCATGGAAATAGGAATGCCCACAATTGTTATTCAACATTTATATCGAAATTCGGACAGTGAATTCTCATTAACATTAACTATTTGAACAACTAACATGTATTTGATTCTAATTTATGTAGTTATTAGTTCATTGAGATTTCAGAACATGAACTATCTTAGGTAACAAAAAAAAGGTTAAAATTATTAAAAAACTAGAGGTTCGCTATTTAGTGAGTTCATCAAATTGAAAATCAGAACACTGCACTACAATACGTTTCACGAAATTGTACTCGGCTTATATGCGTCGTTTTTGTGATAAATTGTGGAGTATAATAATATTATTGTAAGTACCTATCAATATAATATTATACAAGCTACTGTTCACGCACCAGTTCAAATCACCCACACTCTGCCGCATCAAATAGGTACGCTCAATTATACATTTATATTTTTTACTATTATACAGGGAGTATATTGTTTATATTTCATCCGACCGGAAGTTTTCTATCGGGATGCCTACAAGAAAGATATGGAAGGAAACGGTGCATGATTCTCGCCAACGTCCCCAGTATTTTCGGATGGATATTGCTGTACTACACACACTCCACAGTTTCACTTTACTCGTCCACCGTGCTGATGGGTTTGGGCATAGGATTCAGCGAAGCCCCGATATTGTCGTACATCGGCGAAATAACCGAACCGAGACTCAGGGGATCGATGGCTTTATTGGCGTGTACCTCGTCTATGTTTGGAGTGTTGTTGACTTACTTTTTGGGATATTTATTCGAATGTAGAACCGTCGCATTGCTGAGTACACTTTGTCCGATCACGTGAATATGCCTTGTGATTTTGGTACCTACCTATATGTTTGTTATACTTATAAGTTAATTGTAATGGTACACATGCGCCTGTATTGCTTATAGATTCCAGAGTCTCCAGTGTGGCTGGTTTCCAAAGCGAAAAACGAAAAAGCCGAAAATTCCTTGTGTTGGTTAATAGGATGGGTAGAACCCGAAATTGTCAAAACCGAACTCCTTGAACTCATCCGGTTAGGTATATTAGGAACTCATTGAAGAACGGCCGATGTTAATCGTATTAATTTATCATCAAAATTAGCCGAGCTTAAGGAGCCTTCGGTGTACAGACCTTTTATATTTATTATGTTTTATTTCCTGATTTCCGATATCGTTAGCAGTGTACCTTGGAGACCGTATACCAGTAAAATCGTGACAGAAGTTGGTATATCGAATAATCAAAGTTTGTTCTTGGTAAATATAGGTACTAGGGAAATATAAACAATTTTATAGGTAAAATAATAAATATTTTTATTGAAATATTTCCAGGTAGTTTTTGCTGTTCTACAAACTATTGGATCCTTGATAGTAGTATTGACCGTCCATTATCTGGTTATTATCTGGTTAAAAGGTTTTTGACTAATTTGACATTTTTTATCAACACATTATTGATGTTTCTACTCGGCATCTACATTGTAGCAATTAAGAATGGCTATATCTACTCAACTCCTTGGATTCCTATAACTATATTATGTGGCATCAACTTTTTTGGAGCTTCAGTCATTATTTTGCCATGGATGTTACTTAGTGAAGTTTTTCCAAACAAGTAAAGCTCATTAAAATTATACATTTTCTTACACAATAATTTACTATTCTTAGAAATATAACAATAAGTCAGTAGACGAATATGTTTAAATAAAATCAACAAGCTATACTGAGAGTCGGTATAGTATTTATGGTGGAGAGAATGTATGGGATTTTTATTCCCCACCAAATATAATTTATACTATTCTTATATAGGAACCTAGTGTATGTAGTATTAAACTTTATAGGGGCAAAAATGTCTATATTAATACAATTATTTTTCTTTTTTTTATTTAAGAATTTATAGTGGTTTATTAATGGTGTACATAAAAATATATGTTAGGACTTAAAATTGTGATATCCATCAATTAATTTTTGATTCAAGATAAAAATGTATTACTGTCCGTATGTTTGTACTTTTGTAGCATATAGACCCAAATACTACTCCACTGTTTTTGACAAATATTTGCTATATTTGTTTATAGTCAACATATTATGCACCTATAGGTAGTTAGAAGGAACAGAGTACTTGTACGAATATTTGATATTTGCTATTTTTTCTTCGCTACCTCCTTCAGATGGATTATCGGTGACACGAAACAACGATATACGTTATGTGTTCGTAAAATAAATTACTATAAATAAATTATTCGTTAAATAATTCTCAAGTGGGAATGGTATACTTGGCTGGTCAAGTAATTTGATGAATATTCGAGCATTAGAGAATTGAAAGCCGATATAATATTATATATACATAATATATTATTATAATATTTTAACACAGCTGTGTTACCTACCCATTAATTATAAATTATTATTATGTAATAGTGTAGTACTAAAATTTACTAAAAGTAGATTACAACATAGTACATTTTTGGGAATGATTATGATAATTAGAGATAGTAAGTACAATATTCTATACTCACCGAAGTATAATATCTATGTAGGTACCTAATTTTAGGTAATATTGCTTATTTTAGATTCTGAGCGGAGCGATGAATGTATTGGTTTTACAATGATGTATGTTTTTATATTTTAGATTCTGAGCGGAGCGATGAATGTATTTGTTTTACAATGATGTATGTTTTTATATTTTTATATTTTTATATTTTTTTTTGTGTCTGTCATCACGTTTTGGGACAGTAAAAGTGCTTCGATTTTCTTCAATAGTACCTTTTCTGATAGGAAAGTGAATCTAGTTGGTACTTTGGGGGGGTCAAAAGTAAACATTTTCCAGTAGTTTTCACAAGCGCCGGGAAAAAACAACATAAAAATTAAGGAAAAACGGGAATTTTTACGCAAAATCGATTTTCCAAAAAATCGAATTTGGTTATTGGTGTAACTTTAAAACAAATGACCGTAGATACATGAAATTTTCACTGGTTGTTTATATTTGCATTTTCTATACACGATAACATTTTCAAAATATTTTGATTTATTTTGAACTGTTTAGGGACATTTTCATTTTTCATTTTATTTTAGTTTTTTTCTAGAAATATCAATAAAATTTTATTTATTGGTTGCGAAAGCTTGAAAATTTAATAGAAGGCTCCTAATATGTTGTTTCAAAGGCAGATGAAAAATATTAAAAATCCTTAGTCACAATTTTTTTTTATAAGCATTTAAAGTTCAAAAATTGACAAAATATGGAAAAATCACGAAAATTAGCAAATTATTTTGAGTTAAGAATTCGTAAAAATTTTTCTTTTTAAATCTGAGATTTGAAAATGAAACACAAGATTCCTTATAAGATTATCTACCTTTATAAATAAAAAAATCTCTACCGGACAGTCAAATTAAATTTTTATGAGCGTTTGAAATTCAAATTTTTACAACATTGGATTTTCACTCGATTTCTCATGTAGCGATTTCCTTATTTTGTTGTAATTCAAAAACGAATAACTGTAGATACATGAAAATTTCACTGAATGTTTATATTAGCATTTCCTACACACCATACAATTTTGAAAATATTTTGACTCTTTTGAGCTGTTTATGGACATTTACAGCTTTCAATTTTTTTTAGTTTTTTTTTCTATAAATATCAATAAAGTTTTATCTGTTGGGCCAAAAAGTATAAAAATTTAATACAAGGCTCCTGATATATTGTTACAATATCAGTTGAAAAATATTAAAATACATAGGCACGATTTTTTTTTATAAGCATTTAAAGTTGGAATTTTGACAAAATTTATCAAAATCTCGAAAATTATCAATCGTTGGAATTAAAAAATTATAAAATGTTCAGTTTTTATAACTAAGAGTTGAAAATTTAAAACAAAGATTCTCTTAAATAATTCATACTGTAACCAAAAAATCTAAAAAATATATAAACACACTTATTTTTTACAGACATTTTAATTTCAAATTTAGACAAAATTTCATATTTAAACCAAGAATTACGATTTTAGTTATTTTGTTGTGATTGAATAATACTATTCGTGGGTACTTGAAACTTCTAAAGTGTACTATTATATATCTATGATAGTATCACGGTTTTTGTTGATGTATAACGCGTTATAAGTATCTAATGGATATTGTGATATGATTAATTTGGAATTTATTATAGGTACCTATTATAGGTCAATTTTTTGTTTAATACCATAGATATGTATATAATATGCCTTATACATAGACTGACATACCATCACCGCTCAGAATCGTTTTTCTTATACAATGATATTATATCATTGAATTCAAATTTAATACCATCCATTATACAGTGACCCACTTGTAACCTACTGTACAGCAGAGCGACACCCACTTGCCCACCTTTTTTATAATTGATATATAAATTACGAATAAGGTATATTCCATCCTTTTAATAATTTAATCTAATTGCAGTTGGTTATGATTTTTTTTTCAGAGTCCGAGGTATTTCGACTGGCTCATCTGCAGGATTGTCTTATTTATTAATATTCATATTAACAAAATCATACATAGAAATAGAGATTCTATTGACCTTGGAATACACTATGGTTCTCTTTGGTTGTTTGGGCATTTTTGGATCACTCTACTTATACTTTTATTTACCAGAAACGGAAAATAAAACACTATTAGAAATCGAGGAATTTTTTGCATAAAATATATAAATAAAGCTATTTATAATAATTAAACATAGCATTAATAAATGTACCTAGTTTGTTTTTAGAATATCGTGGAATGTATTTACTTGAAAATTCATAATTCCAATTTAAAGTTACATTGTGTCACATATCGGACATACCTACTTAATTAAGTCAATTCTGTGATATGAAATATTTTTTTTAATTACCGTATACATTATTTCCTTTATTATAGCAAATATTTTGACTTATAGTCATAATATATTGTGCATATGAACGTGTCTGTCAGGGACAAATTAACGTAAATGTTTTCACGCAAAAACAATTTATAATAAAGTCGGTAAGTGGATGTCGCTCTGCTGTTCAGTAGGTTACAAGTGGGTCAATGTATAAAGAATTGTATTAAACTTGAATTCAATGATATAATTGTTGGCTTATTAATATATTTTTAATATTATTGCTTCTACTATTTCCTCTTTTTTAATACCTAGCGTATTATAGATTTTTAAAGCATCAGTTCCCATTAAATTTAAGAGTATGGCAACCTGTACATCATTTTCCTCTTTATTTGTCTTTGTTGCTTTGAAGTAAATGTTTATTTCCTGTTAAAACACTAGGATTTACACACATATGCTGTAAAAATTAATTTTCTACTAGCTTGTTGACACGTTAATTTATAATAATGAATAAATAATGCTCAATAATATAATAAAATAATATAAAAACCAATTAAATAGTTTACATCATACCAAAACATTTGTTTGTTAAAAATGTAAAATACTAAATTATAATAGGATTTGCAGCATATAAAACTTACTATAAAAACAATAAATAATAATAAAATAAAATAAAAAGGTGGGTAAGTGGATGTCGCTCTGCTGTACTGTAGGTTACAATGGGGCGACTGTATAATGAATGGATGGTATTAAATTTGAATTCTATGATATAATATCATAAGAAAAACGATTCTGAGCGGAGACAGTATATGTCAGTCTAGGTATAAGACATATTATATATTTATCTATAATAGGTATTGGAAAAAATTTACCTATAATAGATAGGTACCTATAATAAATTCCAAATTAATTATATCACAATATCCATTAGGTACTTATAATGCGTTACACATCAACAACAAACCGCGATACTATCATAGATAGGGGAGACCAGGGCAAGTTGACGAATCATAGGTTTGATCTTTGATGTACTCTCAAATGGCTAATTTTTATGATACAAGTCCAAATTCTACACCAACTTAAAATTTAACTTGTGGAACAGTTGTAAAAAATATCAGTGTCAACATTTGTCTTTAAGCCAATTTTATTTAAATAAAAAAGAAAAACCAAAATTCGTCATCTTACCCATGTGCTGGGGTAAGTTGACATTTCCCTGGGGTAAGATGACATACACATATAAATAAACCCAACAACTTTTAATATTATATATAATAATATTTAAACAACTTATATTAATAAAACAACTTCTTTAATGAGAACAACATTACAATTTAACAAACCTTGTTAATAATAGGTACCTATTACATAATACCAATTAAAAATATATACCTATTAATATAGGTATTTTAAAAAACTTATAAGTATAGCTAAAAATATTTTAACAGTCTTGAATATACCTGACTAGTATAAAATTATTAATAAAACAACTTCTTTAATAAGAATAACATAAAAATTTAACAAACCTTGTTAATAATAGGTAGGTACCTGGTAAAATAATACCAATTTAAAATATATTTTTCAAAACTTATGTATCTAAATAGGTTTATTTTAAGTCTTGAATTTACCCAACTAGTAAAAAATTAATAATAAAACAACTTCTTAGTTCTTTAATAAGAATAACATAAATATTTTTTATCTTTATAAACTTTATTAAAAGCCATTAAACGACCAACTGAAGTAGCCTCTGGCTTTCTCACTCTGAAATTGTATTTTGACATAAAGTTTAACATCAAGTCGTCACCAACTAATTTGGTTTCGTCGTTGAAGCGATGAGGAATATCATTACTTTATTTATATAAACTTTACTTTGTAACTATTATTATTATGATGAATAAGCTCTATGTTGTACATAAAATTGATATTATATTGTGTTGGCTATTATCTAAATAAACACATTATATTATATTGTGCAATACTGTGCTGGCTATAAATATTATTATTATTATTATTATTATAGTAGAAAGCTGGTGAATATATTGTTTATTTTTTGATGACGATAAACACTTTGTAAATGTTTAATCAAATAAAATTAGTTTATTTATATTGTAATATATTTCGACTGTGTTTTTTTTTAGATTCTGAGTGAAACGATGAATGTATTGATTTTACAATGATGTGTGTTTTTTTATTTTTTTATTTTTTTATTTTTTAATTTTTTATTTTTTTATTTTTTTATTTTTTTTGTATCTGTGTACACGATAAGTAGTCGAAATAATGCTTCGATTTTCGACTTCAGTATCTTGTTCGATTGGAAAGTGAATATCGTTGGTGCATTGGGGAGGTCAAAATTTAAATTTCCCAGTAGTTTTCACACGCGCCGGGAAAAACAACATAAAAATTAAGGAAAAACGGGAATTTTTACGCAAAATTGATTTTCCAAAAAATCGATTTTGGTTATTGGTGTAACTTTAAAACAAATGAACGTATATACATGAAATTTTCACTGGTTGTTTATATTTGCATTTTCTATACACGATAACATTTTCAAAATATTTTGATTTATTTTGAACTGTTTAGGGACATTTTCATTTTTCGTTTTTTTTTAGTTTTTTTTCTAGAAATATCAATAAAATTTTATTTGTTGGTTGCGAAAGCTTGAAAATTTAATAGAAGGCTCCTAATATATTGTTTCAAAGGCAGATGAAAAATATTAAAAATCCTTAGTCACAATTTTTTTTTATAAGCATTTAAAGTTCAAAAATTGACAAAATATGGAAAAATCACGAAAATTAGCAAATTATTTTGAGTTAAGAATTCGTAAAAATTTTTCTTTTTAAATCTAAGATTTGAAAATCTAATACAAGATTACTCATAAGATTGTCTACCTTTATCAATAAAAAAATCTCTACCGGAAAGTCAAATTAAATTTTTATGAGCGTTTGAAATTCAAATTTTTACAACATTGGATATTCACTCGATTTCTCATGTGGCAATTTCCTTTTTTTGTTGTAATTAAAAAACGAATTACTGTAAATACATGAAAATTTCACTGAATGTTTATATTAGCATTTCCTATACACCATACAATTTTGAAAATATTTTGACTCTTTTTGAGCCGTTTACGGACATTTTCAGTTTTCAATTTTTTTAGTTTTTTTTTTCTATAAATATCAATTAAGTTTTATCTGTTGGGCCAAAAAGTGTAAAAATTTAATACAAGGCTCCTGATATATTGTTACAATATCAGTTGAAAAATATTAAAAATACATAGGCACAATTTTTTTTTATAAGCATTTTAACATCGAATTTTGACAGAATTTTTCAAAATCTCGAAAATTATTAATCATCGTAATTAATAAATTATAAAATGTTCAGTTTTTATAGCTAAGGATTGAAAATTTAAAACAAGATTCCACGTAAGTAGTTAATTCTCTTACCGAAAAATCTAAAAAATATACAATCACAGTTTATTTTTATAGTCATTTTATGTTCAAATTTGGACGAAATTACATATTAAAAAACCTAGTTATTTTGTTGTGATTATATAATATTATTCGTGGGTACCTACTTGAAACTTCTAAAGTGTACTATTATATATATATGATAGTATCAGGGTTTGTTGTTGGTGTATAACGTGTTATAAGTACCTAATGGATATTGTGATATGATTAATTTGGAATTTATTTTAGGTCAATTTTTTTTTAATACCATAGATATGTATATAATTTGTCTTAAACCTAGACTAACATACCGTCTTCGCTCAGAATCGTTTTTCTTATACAATGATATTGTATCATTGAATTCAAATTTAAAAGCATCCATTATACAGTGACCCACTTGTAACCTACTGTACAGCAGAGCGACATCCACTTACCCACCTTTTTAATAATTGTATCGAATAAGTTTTTAACTTTTTTAACTTTGGTTTTTATACTATAGTGTTATTGAATTAAAGTAAAGTAAAGTACTTGATGTTTTCAATTTGATCTTTGTCCATGACTTTTAATAGCTGCCGACACAGAACCTAGCACGCTAAGTTTCACGAGTGAAGTCAATCAATATTATTAAGATGTCGCTGCAATTGGTCGAAGTTATGCTAAAGGTATAGTTGTAGTTAAATTCTATTTTACTTGAGTATTAATAATACTCAACGTAGTTAAAATTAGTTATAGAACGATAGGTGCACTTAGGATTGATTCGATAATCCAGATTTATTAAAAACCGAATTTTAGTGAAATAATTTACAGGCGGAAGGCCCACGGACTCGTTATAATATTTTTAAAATTTGTACGAGATTAAGTTTCTTTCAAAATTAAAATCCTAAGACCGCCTATGGTTATCGTATTAAATATTTGATATCATATGCGTTACTTATATTCAAGAAACAGCAGTGCATTATGCTATTTTTTTTCTTGTGGAATTCGGTTTTTAAATTCCAATAATAATTTCTAGTGCTAATACGTACTATTATATAAAAACACAAATATAATAAAAACAGAGGGTAAAAAATATACATAATATAAATAATAAACACAACATAATAATTTTAAAAAAATAAATGAATTATTATAGGTAACGAATTCAGTAAATCTAATAAAAATTACATACGTACCTATTTATATTAAGGTAACGCTTCCCAGGCTTATATTTTATTTTTATTGTTGTCATTTTTCTATAATCACTGTATCTTTTAGTAGGTATTGCTAGTTATTAGGAACTTACCTGTTTTATACTCTAAATAATATATTTACAATTAAAATTTATGTCATACAAATTCATCAGTCAGACAAATTATTTTTAAATGTTTTTAATCTTTTAATTGTAATTTATATACAATAATTTGAGTAGTTGTTACATTTAATTTTCAGATTCTGAGTGAAACGATGAATGTATTGATTTTACAATGATGTGTGTTTTTTTATTTTTTTATTTTTTATTTTTTTTGTATCTGTGTACACGATAAGTAGTCGAAATAATGCTTCGATTTTCGACTTCAGTATCTTGTTCGATTGGAAAGTGAATATCGTTGGTGCATTGGGGAGGTCAAAATTTAAATTTCCCAGTAGTTTTCACAAGCGCCGGGAAAAAACAACATAAAAATTAAGGAAAAACGGGAATTTTTACGCAAAATTGATTTTCCAAAAAATCGATTTTGGTTATTGGTGTAACTCTAAAACAAATGAACGTATATACATGAAATTTTCACTGGTTGTTTATATTTGCATTTTCTATACACGATAACATTTTCAAAATATTTTGATTTATTTTGAACTGTTTAGGGACATTTTCATTTTCCATTTTTTTTTAGTTTTTTTTCTAAAAATTTCAATAAAATTTTATTTGTTGGTTGCGAAAGCTTGAAAATTTAATAGAAGGCTCCTAATATGTTGTTTCGAAGGCAGATGAAAAATATTAAAAATCCTTAGTCACAATTTTTTTTTATAAGCATTTAAAGTTCAAAAATTGACAAAATATTTAAAAATCACGAAAATTAGCAAATTATTTTGAGTTAAGAATTCGTAAAAATTTTTCTTTTTAAATCTAAGATTTGAAAATCTAATACAAGATTACTCATAAGATTGTCTACCTTTATCAATAAAAAAATTTCTACCGGAAAGTCAAATTAAATTTTTATGAGCGTTTGAAATTCAAATTTTTACAACATTGGATATTCACTCGATTTCTCATGTGGCAATTTCCTTTTTTTGTTGTAATTAAAAAACGAATTACTGTAGATACATGAAAATTTCACTGAATGTTTATATTAGCATTTCCTATACACCCTACAATTTTGAAAATATTTTGACACTTTTTGAGCCGTTTACGGACATTTTCAGTTTTCAATTTTTTTAGTTTTTTTTTTCTATAAATATCAATTAAGTTTTATCTGTTGGGCCAAAAAGTGTAAAAATTTAATACAAGGCTCCTGATATATTGTTACAATATCAGTTGAAAAATATTAAAAATACATAGGCACAATTTTTTTTTATAAGCATTTTAACATCGAATTTTGATAGAATTTTTCAAAATCTCGAAAATTATTAATCATCGTAATTAATAAATTATAAAATGTTCAGTTTTTATAGCTAAGGATTGAAAATTTAAAACAAGATTCCACGTAAGTAGTTAATTCTCTTACCGAAAAATCTAAAAAATATACAATCACAGTTTACTTTTATAGTCATTTTATGTTCAAATTTGGACGAAATTACATATTAAAAAACCTAGTTATTTTGTTGTGATAATATAATATTATTCGTGGGTACCTACTTGAAACTTCTAAAGTGTACTATTATATATATATGATAGTATCAGGGTTTGTTGTTGATGTTGATGTATAACGTGTTATAAGTACCTAATGGATATTGTGATAATGTGATATGATTAATTTGGAATTTATTATAGGTCAATTTTTTTTTTAATACCATAGATATGTATATAATTTGTATTAAACCTAGACTGACATACCGTCTTCGCTCAGAATCGTTTTTCTTATACAATGATATTGTATCATTGAATTCAAATTTAATAGCTCCATTATACAGTGACCCACTTGTAACCTACTGTACAGCAGAGCGACATCCACTTACCCACCTTTTTTACTTTCTATCTATTTCACTGTAATGATTACTTATATATTAAATGATTAAGCACATTTTTGTTAAGAAAAAGTATTTTTTACCCATTGAAAATGAATACAAATAGATAAAAATAGTTTGTTCGTATAACAATAGTTTTTAAAAATATTCCAATTATGTACTTTTTTTATTAGTTTACTACCCACTGTGCATTTTAGGTTACAGAACATTGTTGCCATGCATGATATAAGTTTCAATACTAACATCGCACCTCGACGTTACAAAAACATCGTGTTGAACGGTTTAGTTTTACAAATATTTTAAGTTTATATATAAACAACCCAGTAACGTTGACGTTTCAACATCTCTGAAACAAGTTGCTGTAATAGTACAACAACAGCGTTGTAGTGATGTGGTGGAGAACTATTTATATTTTTAATAATAATAAATATATTATAATAACAAATTAGTTCAATTATTATTTATAAATAGACAAATATAATGGTATTTTTATATTTTTTTTAGCTATATCCCACGCTCACCGCTAAAGCGCGGCTATAGCTAATCCACCCACAGGCCATCAGTCACCACACATAATATTTTTAACACTGCATTAGGTATTGCATTTTCAACTGTAACACGTGACGCAATTACTATTGTAAACAGTTTTTATCCAATTTTAATAAATAATTCTATTGCAAGCCAAATAAAATATCCACTATTTCAAAAAGAAAAACTAAACAATAATTATTCTTATACTGTTGGTGAATTAGCTTATGAAAGAGTGATTTTGCAAGAAAACTGTTTATTAAACATTAATTCTGTTAATAATTAATGTGTCATGTTAAAAAACGGTGATTTTATGATAATAAAAAATATAATACAGCTTGCTGATAATGAAATAAAATTTGATGTCCAAAAAATGTTGAATGTTTCTGAAGTTTTTAATTTGTTTAAATTTAGTTTATCAACAAAAGATATTGGTTCTTTTGTTGTTGATTTTGATTTTCCATCAACTGATCAATCATATAATACTGTTGTTTTTTGAATAATATTAAATTCAAATGTTTTTTTTTTAGAACTCTCTGTTTGTAAAGCAGTTATTATTATAACATTAAGCCATGACTATTGATTATACCTAAAAATATAATTAATATGTTAATTACATTTTTTTTGTTTTAATAAAACTATCTTATTGTTATTATTATTTTTTTATTTACCTTAGTAGGCATCTATTTACTCATCTAACAACAAATAATAATTAAATGGTAATTTGACTACTATTACCTATACCTACACTTATAATAAATATTAGATACATACCTATATACTATACCTATAGGTGTTTGGTATGCGACATGCCGATATGTTGGTGTGTTATTAATTATTTATAGGTATCTACCTCATTAGGTATTTCAAAAACTGGTCAGTAGTATATACTATGTACGCCATACGGTATAGATATTTTTTTAATAATTGACTAGGTATTATGTATAGGCAGTGGCATATTTACGATTTTGGAGCCCTGGGTACACACATTTTGGTATCCCTTTTTTTTCTCAGTTTCCTTTTACTCATTGTCACAAAAACTCTAATTTACAATATACTTCTTCTCTGTTAATAGTGCAGAGCTTGAAACGGGTATAAACCGTTATAAGACCGAAACCGAAAACAAAATCAAATCCGAAACCGAAAAAAATTGGAAACCGGTATTAAATTCAATACCGACTCGAAAAAAAATTGGATACCTGTATTATAATTAAAAACCGAAATTATAGTTTAAAAAACGGTATTTCTTTTGAAAATCTTTCCATCTTGACATTTTGGAAAGTTTACTTTACACAATAGGCTATCAGATGCTCGATCCAGCGATTCAAAAAAATTAATAAACTAAGAATGAACATAAATAGTAAAGGTCTTGAAACCGATTTTTGAAACTGGTATAAACAGTATAATATTTTATTATTATTAATACATTTTTATCATGGTGAATTTGACAGCTCATTTCAGCAAACCGTATAATTTTGGTGAACCGTAGGCAGTATATAAAATCCCCGGTGCAACTCGTATAGTAACGCCTATAAAGATTTAAGCTCAAAATATAAAGTGCCAATATTTAATTAGTTATAGTTTGTCGTTAGGGTTACCTACTTAATCGGTTTCTAAATATATTGAAGTTATTCTAATGTCGGGCTATTTGATCGGTTTTTAAGTGTTAAATTATGTTAGTATTTAGGATCACGTATTTCTATTTTAAATAACTGAAGTTGCTAAAGATGAACACAACATGTACCTTTATTTAAATAAACAAAGACATGTAAGTTTACAAAAACTATTCATGTAAATATACTGTAAACATTAATGCGATCCACGCAAGTCATAAGTCGTCTATTTACTAATATTCACGTTGATACGACAGAATTCTGAATTATAAAATATGTTAATTATATTCGTAGTACCCAAAATAATAATAACTGAGAAGTTTTAATTTTATTTGAAAAAGTAATAAATAGGTTTTAAAAAAGTTATTGATCATTTTAAATGTATTAAATGTATCTAACCCGCAGAGTGCCGTCCATTATAGATAATATTGGCCTATATCTACTTTTCATTTTTTAGTGTTTAAAATTATGTAGATGTTTATTTCTAATTAAAAAAAAAACATTAAAATAAATATAATATAATAAACATAACATACAATTATATACATCCTTACATATATTTCGACAGCCTCATCACTACCAATAATGTAAATTTAAAAACATTTTTTTTTTAATTTTACAGAATTTTAGGTAAGTTAAGTATTTACTATTAAACAGATATTCAAAGATATCGCAAAAGACCAAAGCTGTGTCGTCTTCTCTGTATTTCAGTCAGACCTAGTCGGACATTGAACTGTAGTGTGCACCGTGCGGAGATCGCTACGTAACAAGTAAGACGAAGCTGAATATCATTCAGTTCATAGACATTCAGTTCGGCCACTTTGGCCACTATCGCGGACAACATTTAATGACCGTATCTGGCATTCTGACCGCGTCAACCATCAACCGTAGTTTAGAGTCTATGACCCATCCGACGACGGATGAGACCGGCTTTCCACTGAGCGGTATCCGAAGTGCGAGGCAATCGTGTATACCATTGTATATCGGGTACATAACTATATGGTGAACCAGGTTGTACATTGCGTGGTGCACCACCAGGTTAACATTGAGGGCGCCAAGGTACTCCGTGTTAAACAGAGGTAAACCAGGATAATACACTACACGGTGCACCGTTCTGGTATTTATATCTTGGTAGCACGATTATACCGCCTCTGTGCGAGTCGATCGGTACCGTCGCCGTTTGGTGATAATTCGGTAGGTAGTCCGTCTGAAACGTCGTCGCATGAGTCAATAGACTCTCCTGACACGTGTTGATGCTTAGACGTCAGAGCAACCGTTACCGCCACGATGGTAGCTAAAGTCGCCTGGCCCGTGGCTGTTATACTAATTGTAGTCCGCTTCGTCTTAGGTCCAATGAAATTAGAAGATTCTCATTTCAAACCAATGACTTAAAAACATATTTGGCGAAGTAACAAACGAAACCGGCCGTATGTACAAATGTGTAAATGTGTGAGTACCTACACTATCTTAGTACCTTATATAAGTTCTTGGTCACTATTTACGGTCAAGCATTTAAAGTGCGAAACTCGGACATTTTGTACTGTCAGGTAAAAGGGTACATTGCAGAACACGGACACTTCGGTCGAGTGAAAATTTTTATTTTAATTTTTAGAACGTGGACACTTATATAATATTATTATAAATATAAGCTATATACCTAATATTAGTAGTATAATATATAATAGAAATTATTAAAATAGAAATTTAAAAATAAAGACTAAATTGTTATAAAATATTGTTCATTTTGATTATTATTAATGAACAATATTTTATAACAATTTAGTTTTTATTTTTAAATTTTCTAATCATTGATTATACATCTTAATTGTATTATATTATCAAAAGTTATGTTTAAGTAAAATAAAAATGTGTACAATATAAATATGCAAAATGCCAAATAAAATATAATACTGAAAAAATCTTTAAAAACTTCATGTATAGTATAATATTGAAATATCTCAAAACCACAAGTCTTTATATTTCATATATTTACAATATACACCTTATCTATATAAGAATACAAAGTTCCCGCATTCTGTAATGTAAAGTTTTACCGGACCGTACAAAGTGTCCGCGTTCTGCCATGTACATTTTTCTCCTACCGTACTAAGTGTCCCCGTTCTGCAATCTACCTTTTTACCCGACAGTACAAAGTGTCCGCGTTATGCATTTGAAACAATGGACAGTACAAAGTGACCATTTACCCCTTATATAATATGACCATTGTTTTGAAAATGTGTGGGAAAAGACTCGAGTCGTACGTGTCACGGTAGGTACCTACAGCCGTACCGAGTAAGCTGTAGGCATACGTACTTTACAAACATAATATAATCATTTAAATAAAATCAATGTATATTAATACATGTTAATTTTCAGATCAATTTTCCACAATTTTTCTTATTTTGTTATCATGCTTCTTGTACTTTTTACGGCGTGGTTTACTTGATTCTGTCGATAAACGTTTTTCCAACCGTATAAAGCTGCTCAGCTAAACACCCAGCTAGAGTTTAGTAACGAAAATCCTACTTAATCAACAGATAAGGACTCTACCATTTTTATATTAATAGCATAGTATGTACATGTAGTAAATACCTAGAAAATATAAATTAGTAGGCTACTAGACTATCGTATACTAGACAACTCGTCTATGCTCAAATTGTATCTATGTGCAATAAAATATAAAATGTCGATCATGTCTTGTGTTAAGACTAAGTACATTGTAATATGTAATAACTAATAACTAACCATTAAAAGTAGTTAGTGTAAAATTGTGAAAAAAACTCAAAAAATAAATTACAAAAAAAATGGAAAATCAATTAATGTAGGAAAACGTTTATACCCTTAACATTTACACTGTAAAAATACAATTTTTTTTTAATAATATAGTTAAAAATGTACATTTGTTGCCGAGATAAATTTATTTGGATTTTGGATTTCTTATATTATGTTTAATGGTATAATATTAAAATGTGGAAATGGTAATACAGTTTAAATACAACTATTTAGGTTAAATATACTATAACTTATAACCATATAATATCAAGGAATATATTTGATAAGAACTTTTTATGATAAATTATAAAAATGTTATGAACATATACATCACTCTACTTACTAGCCCTGGCTATAATGTAAGGCTATTATACCTACTATTAGTATTAATTCTTATCTTGAATAGGCTACAAACATATTAATATTAAAGTTTATAAATAATTATTATTTATTAATATTTTATATTATAAAAAAATAATATGCTGGCCAATGTCTGTTATTAATTTCCTTATAATCGATACAAGAAAATTGTTTATGTCTTGTTAATGTTTATATTTCAATTTCGTTAAAAAAACATTTAAATTATATACGTCACAGTTTTAACTTCCATGCGAATAATATTAAATTTTTCCGATTGCCGTTTTAATTTGTAATTTGTTTAAGTTTTCCAAAATTATTCTTAACTCTCCTTACTTTCTTTAAGTTTGTTGAAATGAATTGTTCTTTTTATTTTCAATATTTAAATATTTAGATACATATAGGTGCACACATCAACAATGAAATAATGCAATTTTAAAGGAACAAAAGCTATTATTTATCAGAACATAATATAATACAAAATAGTATTGTACGTACCTTAATGTTTCATAGCTATTGGGCAATATGGAAAAGTTAATGAGTAAATGTGATAGTAAGATATTATTTAAACTCAGCCAATATAAATTTGGTACTCATAAACAGTATAAACCAAGTAAGTAATACAATTTTCTGTATTTTGAAAATACATGTATATAATATTATATTTATTTAGTATTTTTTTGTAGTAGCATATAAAATAATATATAAGTAGGTAGGTGCTATAGATTTACACTTATTAGAGTATACTTACAAGTATAACATCTAAATATATACTATATATAGTACCTAAATAGTTTTTTTTTCTAACCCTCCGGACCTTCCTTCCAGAAACTAATTCCCGACAGCTGGCTTAGAAGATGACCTGTGAAAATGACGAATAATACAGCAACCAGAGGTTTTCGGCGATTTGGTTTTAGATGAGAACGAAAATTGTCCGAGGTGCATCTTCCACATTATTCGTAATGAGTAAATTAATTATTGTATTTAATTTTCATATTGTCTTCATCTCCCTGTCAAACACATCACAGACTATTGCCGGCTGGTCTCACTCACTTATTATTACCTGACTTTTTACGGGAGTTTTTTTTTATTATTTCAAATATTATGTTGTTGTGTTTATAATTTTTTTATAATAATTTTATGTATTGGTGTTAAAATTAGTTGAACAGTGGGAATCGTATTTTTAATTTCTTCTTTGAGTGATCCAAAATTATTTATTACATTAATGGTATTGTATAGGCACTAATCTCTGTGTACTTTTTTTTATTAATATTATTTTATGTTGCACTCTAATCACCTCTAAAATATTATAATACACATCCACTTTATCCATATTCGTATCATGTTTGCAAAACGCCACTGTCTACATTGTCGTTTTGTAAAGCGTGTACCCCTCAATATTATCGTAGACTTGAAAACGCTCTCATTACCTATAACTTCAACTTAATAATAACGCTGCAGCATCTCAAATAGCTGTCCAATTATTCTCAATATAATATTATATCATTGGCAATTATTTATTATTACTTTAATATTATAATATATTATAGGTCCAGAACGCTATTGTATTTATTTTTCAATCGTTATTTACGTATTTTATTGATTGTTTGTCCAAACAAGACTATACTTAGGTATTTAATTTCAGAGTTCATCTTTGGGCCGAGTTCTGAATATTTTAATTCATAATTTCTTATCATTCTTTCATTATAATCCATATGCTACGATTAATTTATGTTTTTTTTTTTTTTTTTTGAATTATAAATATTATTATAATTATTATTATATATATTTTATTCTACCAGAAACTACAGTAACACTATACACAATACACATAAACACATTAAACCATTTACCCACTTATACCCACCATGGCACCATGCACTGCACTCGCTGGTATAAGCAACCCTGGCCACTACCTTTTAAATACTAGTAAATATATATATTGTGAAGAATCTTGGACAGGTTTGAATGGAAGTCAATGAATAGTGGATCCGGTTGGAAGTTGGTGTTATAGTGGTTGGTGACATAGAAATAGGATTTTAGTAACCATGTGGATGTTGAATAAAATTAGAGAAATAATAATAATTGTAATAATATAGTTATAGTAGTTATAATTATAGTTATAGTTATAGATATAGATATAATTATAGTTATAGATATAGTATTAGGAGTTAGGACGTTGTTGAATTTAAATAAGTATAAAGCTATCAGCCTTTAAATAATTTAAAATTACTGTTATTATCAATAAGTTTTATTAACTATTCTCAGCCCCGTCACATGGTCGTTATAAATTCAGGGAGTAAAACGATTAACCCTCCTTCAATTATACCCATTCTCAAATCCCAAACAAAATTTGACCCACTTTTATACCCCTTTACTTGTATACCCGCAAATAATTGTACCCAGCTACTGTTCGTATATTAAATGCGTTTAAAGACCATTGATAATACAGAGCAGAGGTGCCACCTACACGTAAATGTAGCGAAATTGCATATACGCAGCGCCGGCTAACAAATGTTAATATAATGATTAAAATAATGTTAATATGAATGTAATAATTAAAATTATTTTGCAGACAATAAAGTTCTTTTTCGTGGGTAAGTTTTAGACTCAACAAAGCAAATTATACGTGAATCATATTAACATTATACCATGTCCACCGATTTTATTTCAACAGAATTTCTTAGTGAATATATATTTTTATCAAATAAACTTTTTAAAAATCGGATAAGTGGGTGTCGCATTGCTGTACTACAGTAGGTTACACATTGGTGACTGAAATGGATGGTGCTAAATTTGAATTCAATGATATAATATCATTGTATAAGAAAAACGATTCTGAGCGTCGATGATTTGTCAGTCTGGGATATTATATTATATTATATTAATTATATTGTTATTATTAATAATACGATAGCAGCCGTTAAGTTGAATTAAATGTTATAAATATTATATGCATTATTAGGTATAATATTTCAATATTTGTACTTAATAATATAGGTACTTGAGAAGTGTCAAGTCCCCACGAATATTATTTTAAATTACAACAATATAACTAAAATCATTATTCTCATTATTTAATATGTGATTTTGTGCAAATTTAAACTTAAAATAATAAACTGTATTTATATATTTTTAGATTTTTTTGATAAGTTATGTAAGGTTTATATATCAATTATTATAGTTTATTAAATCTTAATATTTTTTTATTCTCATATAGATTACACTTTTGAAGATGAAAATGGTATGTCTATTTAGATTATTATTATGACTTTCTCGAAGGTCCTATAATTTCACAAATGGCTATTTATTCTGGAATCAACACAAGTTAATTAATAGGTTACTTTAAATTAGATTAATTTTATAACGAAGTAAATATTTGTTTTTATAAAATTGTCTAACACTTTTACTGATACTTTTACACTTTTATTCAAATCTGCTTTCAAAAATTAATATCAGAACATTAAATTGGGCGTAGTGATTGAAGTCGTGAGCTATGTTTTCGACCAAAAATTAATCACGCTCTAGCCCCCTTAATATGGGGCATGGAACACAATTCACAGCGACCCATAGTATGGATAATACATTATATAGTACCGTTTGATAACCTAAGTTACCGTCGACAAAAGCTCATGAGTTATGATAACATATAACATATATCAAGAGCGAAGAATAAAAATGTTCTATGTCCATTTTTTTCAAAAAATCGTTTTTTTTTGCATACTTTTGTTTTTTCTATTGTGCATCTTTTTATTCCAAAACTACTCAGTGAGAAACAGAAAATGAAAATGTTCTATGTCATGAAAAAATACTGAATCGTTATTATATTGTTTTAGTTCCATAGAACTTTTTTATTCTGATCATTTTACGTAAGTATGAAAATGTTCTGTCGTCACGTTATTCAATGTTGGTTAGTATTAAAAGGTTTTATCAATAATACACGTCGATGAAAAAATAAAAACAAAAATTACAATAATATCGTACAGTATTTTTCTAAAAGTATTTATTATATACCTAATATAGACTTAATATTATTATAGTTTGTGTTCGCGCCCACCAATAGGGGGCTACCCGAAGGACCACTCGATAACAACCGAGACGAGATTATTACTATTAGTGCTTTTTTTAAAAGGTGCCGACTAACAGTAATTAAGCAACCGAATATGCCTACGCCTTATTGTTTGCGGATAGGCAATTATAGTTGCACGACGACGATAAGGATGGGAATGACCTATTGTTGGAGTTAGGATGATGCAGTTTAATTATGGGGAGAGGTCTCTGTGATCGATTCTGGTATGGTGCAATGATCACAGAGCTCACAATATAAGGCCAGTACTTACAAACTAACTTAAATATTACGGAAGTCCGGAGACGGTGATACGCTGCCGAAGACGCCGCTCGGGAAGTTGACTCTCGACGACCTGGGCGGCCTCTCACACAACGTACGTTGCTGGCGGACTTACGCGGACCACTCGTTTATTATGATGATGATGATAATAAGAATAATATTAAATGACTTACGCATTCAGTTTTGGGTATGAGATCGTGTTTTATTGAGATTGTTGTATAACAGCGACACAAAGTATACTAATAAGAACAGTGAGCAACCAGGTGCACATTGCAGTAATAAATAAATTAAGAATAATAGATTTGGTGCTCACTGTTGTAGTGAATAATACATAATAATAAAAAGATTGCTTTAATAGCAGATAAAAAAACACAAGAGCGAGACACCTGTTAGAAGAAGATGATACACGACAACAACACAGCATACGATAATATAATAAAAACAAAAACAGGGGCGTTGGCCGTATAAAGTAAGCAGAGAAAAAAAGATATGATTACACACAATGATAATCATGCCCAAAGACAGAGGATAGACAATAATAATGGACAAAGAACATTGATAATTATAATGAATACAAAAAATAATAATAATACACATTTAAATAATGAGAGGTGTCGGTGGAGCCGAGAGATGATAAAGAAAAGGAACGGTCGTCGTCGCGGCACAACGATAACGATATCGTGTCGCTAATTACTAGGCGCGAACAGTTTGAATTTAAAAACTATTTACCTACTTTATTATCAATTTCAATTGCCACCAATTTGTATTTAATATTTTGTTTTAATGTCTTGTTAAGACGTGTTAACGATAATGTGATAGGTATTACTTATAAGTTATAGTATTAGCAGGATTATAAATAATAATGCATTGTCTCAATCTGCAATATAATTAAAATAATAAAATTAGGTAGGTAGGTACATTTTAGTTATTTAATTATTTATTCGCTCAAATTTTTAATATTTTTTTTTGATTAAACATTGAAATAATGTAAAAACAAATTTCCTTATAAATATTGATGTCGGTTACTCTGATAAGATTTAAAAATATTGTATGGAATTTAAAAAAAAAAAGTTTTACCTTTGTATATCATATCATTTAGTTTGAATAATGAAAAGATGCTGAGAACTTTTTTCTTCTTATATACTCTTTTTCCAGTTTTATGGTTTTTATAAAATGTGTGGATGTCTAATACTTAATACTCACAATCATTATCTGGTAATAATTGTATTAGTTTATTCATTAAAATTATGGTTATATTCATAAGAAAACCTGGAAAAAAGATATTGGAGAATGGGTATTTAAAGTTAAAAATCACTCTGTTGAACAATTGGATATTATGACATAGAACCTTTTCATTCTCAACCCGCAATATGGCTGTATAATAAATATATAACAACTTTATTAAGCGGACTGCCCACCATGCGGGTTGCCATAAGACCTATATTGTGTATAGGTAATAGGTATACACAAAACCACCTATGTCTACATAGGTAATTATTGGTATTAGCAAGGTATTGTACAATATTTACTTACAACAAAGCGGTGAGCCATCGTAAAATTATATTACCTACCTATCAGTCTTCAGGACATTAATTTCTACTTTTTTCCATGTGACTTTTTAACTTCATGTCATAATTCAATAAAAATAAGAACATTTAAAATGTTTTTATATTATACTAGCTGATCGTTGCCCATTAGATGTATCAACTCTATATGACTCAAACTTTGTTCGATTCGTTATTTAATATTCGTTGTATGGTGTTCAAAATTTATCTTAACTTTTCCGTTGGCTGGAATAAAATTTCTGATTCGCAGCTGTACATTATCAGGTAGGCATCTACCTGCGGTAGATCGTGGACCCCGTGCTGTTTGTATATACATAAGTGTATGATTTAACTTTTAAGTATCAAAGTTATACCAAGTTTGTAGTTTTTACTTAATTCCACCTACGGTAGGTTAATATAATCAATTTATACAAAATTCTATCCTAACCTAACCGTACTAAAATCTGATAAATAAAAAAAAAAACATATCCCTCTTGTGCGTACCCGGAGGCACGTCTGTCTCAGCAGTAGCATTTTTGTCGGAATCCGGGGCCATGCTGGACACCCCCTCATCCGATTTGTCACGGTTGACTGGTAACGAAAGTAGCAAGCCCGCTCCGTTGGACCTGATTTTTACACCAGATCCACCTACTACCAACGACTCCTGATGGTCCTGTCCCCCTGGAGTAGTAACAATATCTTTACTTTTGCTATTCATATTGTGGTTTTCGGTTTTCCTTCCGTCCATTTTACCTACTGGCAGGGATCCGTTTGCAAGTGTATGCAGGTGGATCGGGCCTGCCAGCCCCAACCAATCAAGGTCATGGCTGGCTCTAGGGTGGAACCTCTTGGCACGGACCAGTGATTGGCTCGTGAGCCCCCCACAACGGCAAGGTGGGTCCCGTCGGGGAGATAATGTTATTTATTTATTTGTAAATCCGCTGCATATACAAAAACAATTTTTTTTCTTTATACTTCTAAGTTTTGAAGAACGAAAGTTAATTAAAGTTCAATTAAATTTTATAAATATATAACATCCTAATAAAACAAAAAATGTTAAACTAATTGTTGAATATTCTAACTAAACGAGGTACACAGAATAATCATCAAGTAAAAAAGAATTTATATAAAATTAAAAATGTTCAAACTATTTAAATTTTCTTAAATCTAGTTAAAAATATTTACATAATTTTGGACCAAAATATTAATTGGACCCTGTTGACTAAATGTAGGGTTACATAAGACAGATCTGATGATTGATTTAATTTTACGCCTAGTATTATATAAATGATATACTGTCAATTATTATTTTACATTTGTACTCGGATTACACTTTGGATTTATATAATAGTTTTCTAATTAAATTACAAACATAATACCTATATTATACCCATTTAAGGTTTTGATCAAAAATAATACCTAAATATTTTAATTTAGTAACTTTTTCACATAAAAAAAACACTTATTTATAAATTTATAAATTATTAAAGCATCTGAAATTATGTACTTTGATATTTTTTAATCGAATTTATCACTTATTTATACTAAAAAACATATAATTAGATTTTTTAATATTCAGCTCTTAGAAAATGTTTATGTAACCAATTTTTTATATTATTAATAGGTATACATTGATTCACTAAGTAATACAATATTCATCAATTTTTATGTTCAATTTAAACTATAAATAACCTATCGTCAACAAAACAAATAATATCTTCTGAAATATTAGGATTAATAAGACTAATAATATTTTATGTAAATAAGAAATAACAAGACGACTTTTCCTAGATTTTCACAAGTTAGCATTACTTCAATTTTAACTACTAGTAATCTATTTGAAAAATAATATGAAATAAACACATCTTGAACAAAACCAACAATATCACATTAATATTTTAATATTTTTTTATGTAAAGTATTTTTTTAATCTAAATGCAAACCAATTACCTAGCTTATTATTGTCATTGTCAATATCTACTAGAATGAATAAAATTGGAAGCTAATAACAGTGCGAAATTTGTTGATTTATTTTTCCAAAATCCTAATTTGTTTGTAGAAAAAATTTATGTATTTTCAAAAAATCAATCAAACGTTGTTCTATTCGTTTTTTAAATATTTTGGATTATGGAAAGAGATAGAGATATAGAGATATAGCCATATAGGTCTATAATTTGTAAATGATCAATATCGCCGGATTTAAGAAATTTGTTATTAGTCTTACCTACTACTTCCTGAATATTCGACAGTTTTCTGATATATGAACTCCATCTTAACGTGATCGCTTTCGGTTATAGATTATTTTGGAGATACTATATATAAATTGACGCGAATTTCCCAAAAGAAAAAATATTAAATATAGTGCACACTGTTTTTTTTAGCTAAATTAATAATTAAATGTGTTTATTATTCAGCGTCGATATACCGACCTGCTAGTATCCGTGGTTATCTCGTTTGAATGTTTATTTATTTTCAGCCGTAACAATCAGTTACGTACCTTTTCGTATTTTTATTATTATATTATTTTTACTCAGATTTAAGCTTATAACAATTAATATCGCAGTATTTTAACTTCACTCAATTATCTGTGATTCACTTTGACTGCATTTTTATGCATTTTCGTTATATTATACTATATGTTATTAATTATTACGTGAATATATATGTATAACATTATAATGTTTTATCATTTGCGTTGTACAATAGTTTAGGGTATAATAACTAATAAGCATATAAATTATGTTTCAGTTTTTTTGTACCTCAGTGATTCGAGTAAATATGTCACCCATTGACAACACTCCAATGTAATCTTCGCAGCATAATATATCATAATAAATCAATATCCATAGTGTTTCCCATAGACTTTAGTATATTCGTAGGTGATGATTTTAAGTAATTTTAAGTATGTTTTAGAAACATTATTGATTAAAAAACATTCTTGATTTCTGGTGGATTTGGTATGAATTTGAAAATTTAATCGTTCCAGTAAATAAGGAATATAGGGTTATATTATAATCAGGGGCCAATTTTTTGTTGTCATTAATGACAATTTAATCAGAAATAACAAGTAGGTAAAACAGATTTTGAAGAAATTATCACTTTATTTTGAAATCTCCAATCTAGGAGCAAGTTTAAAACTTATAAATGTATCTAGACTGTTTTTATTAGGTAGGTAATTAAATAACAACAGAAAATATGCAATAGATGCCTATATTAAACAAAAAAATAAAATATATATTTTTTTAATTTTCTATTTTATTTTTATAGTTGGTAAGTAGGCATAGTACCTAGTATATAGTATTATCATGACTACTAAATTATTTCAAGAATTCAATATACTTATGTACAGTAAAAAAAATAGTATAAGCTTATTACCTACTAATACAGAAATCTCTGTGTTAATTTTTATTTTACTTATATCTACTTTTTTTTTTTTAAAACTTTAATTTGTTTATTTAACATTGTTTTTCCTAACGATTTAACTAAGAGTTAACTAATGGATGACAATATAAAATATTGGAACAAATGCAGTTTAGTTTCTAAGTGATTTTTTTTTTTAAATTTGAGTTTTTACATCCTTAACATAAGTATTATCGAACACAACTTATTTTTAACCCAGTAGGGAGGAAAATCGGCACAATATTCACTTACCTTTGAGATTGATAGATTTCACGATTTTTCTGATCACCGTTCCCCATAGTCAATTTTGCGTTTACGCTTGCAGTCCATTCCGTAGGCGTGATATTGCAAAATGTACAATAATTGTATATATTAAGATATTATATCGACGTAAAGTTACAAGAATATATTTGGAATTTCAAACAAATTTAAACTTAATTAATAATGTTATACATTTTGTGTATTTTTCCGTCGAAACCAAACAGTCAGCGATATCTCCATGGTTACATGTATGAACGTTTTGTTTCATTTTCAAAAACCGATTTTTAATAACAAAAATAATTATATACAAATTAAACTATATATAGCTATTATATATGTTAAATGTATAATGTATAATAATACATTTAACAATTAGAACTAAATAAGAATACATATGTTTAAAAAACAATTAGATTGGTAATTAACTAAAAAGTATTAATAATTATAAAATATTTGTAACTACAATATAAAACAAATTAAAATAAATGTAAATAATATATAAACATGAATACTTATTGAATAATACAAATAAACTAATACAGAAAGTAAAGTAAGTATAATGAAAACAAATAGGTATTTAAATAAAAACAAATCGATTATGCTCTAGCCCCTAAGTTCTGAAGAAATTTGTTTATGTAAGGTGAATATGACTGTCATACTTTGTATGAATATAAAAAAAAAGGTTTGTAAAAATAGCTACACTAACTCTCGGATTTGGGCAGATATTCAACATTGAAAACATGGTACATTTCGAAACATACATAAAATATTTTTAAAATTGTAAGGCTATAATATTTGACTGCATTAAAAAATATCAAAATTTGTTTCGGATCAAATAATGTAGCAACTAAAAACAACCAACATGGCTTGATAGGACTATAGATTATATAAGAATGGATAGGTCATTCCTATTTCAACAAAATAAGGAGTCGTGGTCCAGAATATGGATGAGAGAGAGACGGCTTTTATATAGTGCTATTTTTCCATTAAGGAGTTTTAAGTTCTGGTGGCCTATTTATTCATAAAATATTATCTATAGATGGGATCCCCTTTCTGCGCCATTTACTTTGAAAAAACTTCTATATGCAATATTGTTTCAATAGTTTCATGATTGGATTTTGGGAATCATTGGATCCATATTTTACATAGTATTTCTCGTCTTATTTAAATTTTCTTGATTAAGAAATAATTACCAGATATTTTGAATCTGAATATACAGTAATTCAAAAAATGATTAGAACTGATCTGAATTGTATATAATCTTATTTATAAAATGTCAACTACAGTGAATAATACTGGTACTATATAGTACTTGCTGAATAGGCAAGGCTGGGCACTAACTAGTTACTTTTAATTCATATTAACTTTGTAACTTAACTAGCTGAATTTAATGTGTAAAATAATCTAATCTAATTCGTTAAAAGTAATAAGTAACTATTTATTTTTGTAGTTTTTTTCTTAATTTATTGAATTTTTTTATTTCTTATTTTGTTAAGCTTTCTATATTCTAATGACTGATATTTCAATGTACCTAATATTAATATGTTAAATTGTATGTAAAAATTTGAAATCAATTCTTCTTGGTTTTTAAGTGAATAATTATAGTTATAGATACTTGGATTTTCATTTTATAATATGACTTACGCTATAAGGGAATATATTTTAAATTATTCGTGTTTTTTTTCAGGACCACCCAAAACTATAGAACTGTAGATGGTCATTATTTTATGCTATTGATTATTTAGTTTGAACTATACTGTCATGAGTAGTATATATGTACCAGTCCTGGCGCACCTCATAATATATCAGTAAAAGATCACAAAGAAAACAATGTGCAAAAAGATCAGAAAATTGAAATGCAATAATAATAAAAAAAATTTTTCGCAAAACTTATGAAATGCAATAATAATAAAAACAATGTGCAAAAAGATCAGAAAATTGAAATGCAATAATAATAAAAAAAATTTTTCGCAAAACTTATGAAATGCAATAATAATTAAAATATTTTCCGCAAAACTTAATTATTAAAAATAAAAATTGAAATGCAATAATAATAAAAATATTTTCCGCAAAACTTAATTATTAAAAATAAAAATCGAAATGCAATAATAATAAAAACATTTTTCGCAAAACTTATTAAATACATTTTCACCCCCAAAATATTTTTCATAATACTTATGATATTAATAATTAAAATCGAAATGTAATAATAATTAAAATATTTTTTAATAGAATTGTTCTATTAAAAATAAAAATCGAAATGCAAAAAATGTATAAAAAGAAATTGAATACCTGAGTTAAAGGAATTGAAATTTATAATAAAAGAATGGAAACTATAAATAATTTTAATAAGGTACAAGAAAAAGAAATGCAAAATGAAATAAAAAAAAGTATAAAAAAAAAAAATTTTATGTGAAATTTTGTGCTTTTGAATACTATGAAAATTCTGAGAATATTAAATATAATCTACATAAAATTCCAATTGAAGGAAATATTTTAATTGTTGAAAACAATATTTCTATAAATGGAAAACGAAAACTAGGAAAGCCTTATGCTTCTAAAATACTAGAATCACCAACATGGCTTGAAATTTGTAAAATAGCTAATGATTTAATAAATACAACCGGTACTTATTTTTTCGAATATCTCCATGATATTTTTGTTGTTCAAGATTTAGGAAATATTAAAATATGTGGTCTTCGTATGATGACGCGTTATTAAAATCCAAAAATCTTTAAAAACGATTTTACACTATGATACTATGAGGGGGACTTATAAAGAATTAAAATCAAAAATGTTTAATGTAAAAATGAAGATTCTAACATAAATAGCAACGGAGTTATACTTAAATGAAAAATATGAAGCGGGGGGTAAACTTTTAATATGTAGTGTAGATAAGTATATAAAACATATCTGTGTTGTTCCGACTTGATAATATCAAATATTAAATGAAATATAGGACTTGTAATATTTAACAAGGTCAAATTATATGACCGTGTAAATAATAATTTAAATCGAAAAAAAAAATAGAAAAAATTTGCAAAAGTAGCCCCCATTGTACAGACATCGGTTTTTTTTATTTTTTTTTAATTTTTTTAATTTTTTTGTTGACATCTGTACAACAGGGGCTACTGAGATATGTAGCCTTCATCGTATCACAACACAATGAGGAGACGTTATTTGTAGACTCCAGGGACCAGTGAGGAGAACCTTAGCTATGATATCACAGGTCACACTAGTGTCTTAAATCCGACTATACTCAACATATAATCGAACAAGCCACATGGAATGTGTGTGACGTTGTAATTACCACTACACACATAGCTTCTTAAACCAACTATAGTAACATATAGTTGAACAAGCCGCATGTCGTGTGTAGAGCTGTAAATACCACAAATAAAATCCCACCCAGCCAGTATCGAACCTACAACTGTATGCATACAAAGCCTAACATCTCCCCACTGCGCCACGACACTCGGGCATGTATAATAGTATAACAAACACTATTTAAATAGTATTAAGCTAGTATAATTATATCACACTGTATACTATAATATACTCACGCTGTATAGTAGTCAGTAGATAAGCTATTCAATACCGGATGTTAAAAAATAATCATTCTAGCTGCATATTATTATTATTATTATTATTATTCGAATCGTGTACTTCATGTAATTCATCATCGATTATTCGAAATGTTTGGAGTTTCCCTATACCTTGTTCTTGTTCAAACAAATTTAAAAGTGTTGTTATATTAATATCAAAATCACTATCATTAAACATGGGGCTTAGGATTTTACGTTGTTGTTCAATCATATTTAAAAGTGTTTTCATATTTTCCATTTCTATTATTTCTATTAGTAAATATTTTTTTTAACACCGATAATTTATTAACTATTATAAGGACAGACAGATGGACGTTCAATATTATTATGTTTGTCTGTCTGTTTGTCTGTTTGTCTGTCTGTCTGTCTGTATGTCTGTCTGTCTGTTTGTCTGTCTGTTTGTCTGTTTGTCTGTCTGTTCGTAAAGATTAACATTGTTATGTTATTTAGAAATAAATATAATTTAAATATGCGATTAAAAAAAAAATACATCTCTATTATAATAAATAATAGAAATGGAAAATTTGAAAACACATTTAAATAATTGCAACGATCAATATGATTTTGTAAAAGTATGTGACTTAGAAAAAGGAAAAAAATATGAGGTTACTCGTTTCAAATATATTGATACAATTTATGGTAAGACAATAGTTGTTATATTAGATAAAAAATTGCAAGTATTTTTACCAGATAGATTTTTAGATGTGTTTACAAAAGAAAATATTTCATTATATAATCTAAGTTCGAAAAATTTTAATCTTGTTTATAATGGATTACAAAATTTAGATAACGGAAGCACAAAGCAATTGATACAATTTGAATAAAATAATATTATATAATTATAATAAATATATATAATTACTTTTATAAATGGTATTTATAAAAGTTAAAAACGGTTGTATTTATTTATCAAACAAATATTATAATAATAATAATTATAAAATAGGTCTGGATTCAATATTTATTAAAGGGTTAAATTGGTTTAATATTGAAACAGATTGTAAAATACAAATTAATGATAAATTTATAGAAATAAAAAAGGAGAATATAGTATTAATGAATTAAACAAACAAATTCAACCTTTAGTGTTATCTTATGCTAATAAAAAAATTGAAATAAAATCTCCTTGTTATTATAATTTAGATGAAAATTTAAAAAATTATTTAGGTTTTCAAAACATAACAATTGATTTTTTATTAACTATTAATAAATCAGCAATGTATGTTCCTACTTCCAATGATCAATATATAAATATAGAGAAAGAATGTGAGATTAAAATATATGATGATGATGATGATGTAAATTCAAATAACATTTATAAAATCCCTATTGGTATTTATTTATTATCTGAATTAGAAGCAATATTGAATACTGATAGAAATGATGGTATAATACTTACAATAAATGAAAAAAATGAATTAAATATTAATACTAACATGCATAATTTTGTTATGGATCGTTATTTAAAGAATTCTATACATTTTTATACACAAGGTTTCTTTAAAAATTTTAATGGTGTTATAACGAGTCGAAGTAATAACATTAAAACTATGATAAAGGGAAATTATTCAATTGATCAATTGAATAGTAAATTACCCTTAGGTATTAAATTACAAAATGATAATAATTGTATTACATTTACTTCAAAAACTGATTTTTTGATGGATCAAAATTTTAAAACAAGTTTAGGGATTGATAAAATGTATTTTTTATATAAACACATTGGAGAAGGCTTAAATAATAATAATATAAATAAACGATTATTAGAAGTACATTGCAATATAATTGAAAAATCATTTTCATCTGTTAAGGATAGTCATCACATCGAGGAAGATGTTTTGTATAATTTTTATTATGATTATGATAATCCATATATAAAAACTAATTCAATAATATACATACCTGTTAAAGGACATTTTCAAGAAATAAAAATAGATATTATAGATCAAAATGGTAAAAAATATGTTTTTGATAATGATGATTTTATTGTTTATCTTGATTTAATTAAAGAATAAATATTAAATTATTTTTCAATAGAAATATTCTATTGAAAATAATAGTCACTAGGAGATAAAGGTTGGGTACTCCAACGTTTTATATTTTTATATTTTTATATTTTTATATTTTTATATTTTTATATTTTTATATTTCTTCAATAGTACCTTTTTCAACATCAAACAAAAATTCATCTTCTCTTATGAAAAAAATATAACAAATTGTATCTTTAGGTAAATCTTCATGTAACTCAATATGTAAAATAATATTTTTTTATTAAAAGTATATTTTCTGGTTGATAAACTGTTTTAGTTAGAAATATTGCTCTATAATCCTTAAAATCAGTTGGATCATTATACATCAATGGAAGTTCTTGAGTATTTTTATGATAAGTTAATTTATATGACATCAAATCATCATAAAATTGACAAAACTTATTATTATTAAAATCTTCATCTTGACGTTCTGCAGGATAATTTATTCCATTTAATTCAAAACTATAGCTTCTAACACAACAATGATCAAATTCACCAGGATCATGATCTTGAGTATTTAATTTATTTGTTTGAAAAACAAAACCACAAAACGTAGGATCATTTCTACCCCGATATTCATTTGTTACATTAATTTTAATAGTTTTTCCTTTTATATTTCTTTCCTCAATCATTTGCCACGTTTTAAAATTAAAAGTATACTTTTTTTCTTTAGAAAATGTAGTTATTTCATTTACCAATAAAACATTTTGTAAAGCAGCGTATCGTACAACTGGAATTTTAATTGAAAATTCTTCAATAATAATTTTACCATCTTCTGTTCCTATAACACTTTTTCTTACCTCTTTACCATTTTCAGTAACTACATCTTTTTTTAGTAATGCATCATCATCTGTATTTCTAGTAAAACATAATTCCATATCACAATTGATAACAGGAATGGAAATGTCATTGAAAAATGGTAAACCAAATTCTGATAATAAACCCATAACATTAAAATTACCTCCACCTTTAAATTTGCTTACAAAGCCTGAGTTTATACTTGGTCCATTTGAATCCAAAGAGTTGCAGTTTATCACACCGTTAATTGTACTTACTTTTCCTACATTCTCAAGTTCAGTTATTGTTTTACCATGTATTTTAACTTGAACTTTAGTCCATGAATGTTTAGGAAAATCATCAATTAGTTGTATTTTTGAACCTTTAGGATATTCTTTTCCATCTTTTTGTAAATATTTACCAGACATATAATACTTTGCTTTTCTAATATCCAGAAAATTATCCTGGTTATTTATTTTAAAAATGGTATCTTTATTAGGTGTATTAAGTTGAGCGTTACTTATAGGTGTAAAAGTTTTATATTGAACACTTTCAATAAACTGATCATACTTTTTAAAAATATTATACATTGTTTATAATAGTAAAAAATAAAAAAAAAATTTTTTTATTCTAAAAATTTTTTATAATAAAAT
>CARXXK010001287.1:0-38652 GCA_949089665.1 Macrosiphum euphorbiae | reverse complement strand
CTACAGCATTCAATTTAAGGGGATCGGTGGCGGCGTATATTTAAGGAGTTCAGTATAGGCAATATTTATAGTGCGTGCGTGTGTGACTTGAGACTGTGTGTGTAGTAAATGATTATTAGTGTGTGTACGTGTCCCCGCACCGTACCATGTTTACCTACTCCACTGCTTATCTGCTAATTCACAATAACTGTAAACAACACTATATAGTTATACGCAATAATAATAATAACGTATATAATAACAATTCCCGCATTCGCTGTCTTCTAAATTATATATTTTGATTATTCAACGTCCGTGTCCCATGATATTAGTATATAACACATTTCTTTACACATCAACATTTTATTATTTACTTAAAAAACCACCATAGTTTCAATTGTAATAATTTGGAAAATGTATTTATTATAAAAATAAGAGTTTACTATAAGGTACTAAGGATTAGGTATTAAAAAAACACACGCTTTAGGTATTAATTTGCCGTGTATATTAAAATACAAACTTTTATAAGTATATTATATTATGGTTCCGGTAAACCAGATCTTATAGGCAATCCTCTGTCAAACCTCGAGTCAATGATTTCTGGCACCAAAGATTCCATAAAAAATTTTGTAGTTTGAGGTTCAATATTATTCTTCCAAAACTCCTCATCCCGATATATTTTATCAACAACAAAACCTATTAAAAAATATCTTTTTTATATGTTGATTTTAAATAAAAATTAATGTTAAAACATTATTTACCTTTGGGCGTCCAAACTACAAAATAACACAAGGTTCGTTGTGTAATATTTAACTGTCCTTGAACTTGATAATAATAACAATTATTTTTTTTAATATAATTTCCCATTATTGAAAATCAAATATTTTAGTTTTTTATTATGTACAGCCTCTTCTGGCGTATACTCCTTTATACTTTGAGGACACTTAATTTCTATAATTGAGTCTTTGCCAATCAATCCATCGGGACTCGCCGCTAGATAATAAAGTGTCCTATGTATAAATAACCCTGCTGGTTCAATCTTTTTACTATATTGTTTTTCAAAATCTCTTTTAGCCATAGGTTCGTTTTCAATGCCATACCTATATAGTGTAAATAAAATTAAATTTACCTAATGAAACTATCAGAGTACTTATGGAGTATGCTAGATTACTATTAAACAAACCGAGTAGCAGAGTTTCCTTGGAAAATATCATACAGAATGCTCTTGACAGTGTTTGCTCGAGAAGTGCTTGCTCTAAGCTTACACACTTTTCCAAAATTGGAAGCTGTGAGGCGTGACTTTCTATATTTTTGCCATAATGTATTATTTTGTTGGCCTACAGTTTTTCTCTCCACTTCTTCTATTTCGTGAATAGATAGTTTTAAATTATTTAAGAATTTGTTTTCCTCTCTTAAATATTCATCTTTTGACATATCAATTATTGCACATCCTAATTCCTCTACAGCCCCATAATGCTCATCAGGTCCGTCAACAGTTTTTGACCTCTTTGGGAAGGTTCTTATAATAAAAAAAAATCAGTTATATATATTATATTATTTTTTCCTAGACAGTAAAAAGGTTAAAATGCATTTTGATATTACTAATTTATTATTCATTCACTGCATAGTTAAAAAAATAAAATATTATTATTTTTATATTATACATAGTAGGTACCTACATTATAGGTTTAACCTCCCCCTCTATTTTTATTCATAGAAAGTAAACATTTTATTATAATAAAATTTTAATTTTTAACTATTAAATAATACCTTTCGAAAATTAAACGCCGGCCTTTTAATTTTTCTTTCGATTTCTGTACTTTATTTATATATTGTTTTGTGAATAATCCAGGGCTTGTATTCGTTATTTTTTTATGTAAATTACTAATATATTTTGGTCCAAAATTATATGATGTTACTGCTGAATAACACCTTGCACCGTATGATCCTAAAAATTGTATAGGTTGGTTTCAATTAAACATAAACGAAAATAAAATTTTTTGATTTCCAAGTATACGTAATAATTATGTACCTCTAGAAGAAAAATTGACTCGCTTTCCACCTACATACTTGGCAACTACACTATTAAAGCCTTCTACTGCATTATTATTTACGTTGTATATGAGGCTTTGAGCATGATGAGCAACGATATTTCTTGCTCCTAAAATATCCTTAAATAAACCACAATTGTCCATTTGAGGAACTAAATTTACCTCGCCTTCTTTAAGACCGGTACAAAAGTAACTATATATACATAATTTTAAATAATTTCAGATAAACAACAATATCATTTAATTTATTATAAATCATCATACTTGGCACAATTAGAATGATCTCCAAATACGTGGTATGGGCTGTTTAATATATCTTCTTTCAAAAGTTCAACTTTTTCATTATGATGCAACGTCATATTTTTCCTAAAATCTATTGCCTTGGTAATTGCACACCTATTTGAAAATGTATGCGTTTATGATTTTTGCTAATAATTTTTAATCACACCAATCTAAATTACATGCGAGCATTAATATTATATAATGTATAAACGTACCGCAATTTTAGTCGTTTATCCTTTAATACTTTCCGAAGAAATCCAGGTACAACAGTTCCCGAAGAACTTTTTCGACGACTGGCAATATCAACGATTCGATTTAAATAGTTTCTGAGAATGTGATTCATACATTCAATTTTTTTTATAAAAACATCACGTCCATACGGTTTTGCCAGAAATAATTTCTTGGTTACACTCGAATCACCATCTCCTATAAGCTTATCATATATTATATTATGCATTGAAATGCTTTGACGAAATCCCTCCACAATAATATCAGCTTCCATGGCCGTAGAAGTCCCATCCCAATTTTTGAAGCATGTGTGAGCTGAAGCAGTACTTCCGTTTAATTTGGCCTTATCACAGATCGAACAATATTTATTACGCACCCCCATATACAGAACTTTTTTTGTTTTATAACCTATAATTGATGCCTGTTTAGATTATAAAAATAAATAAAAATAAAAAACTTATAATCTATACATAAATATATAAAATAAAAACTTACCACGCCGGACAGTGCATTATAACCACTTTTGTATGATCTTTTCGACCATGCACCGTCAGCTATCACAGTTATAAGTGGTACTCCGCTTTCATTTACATTACCTTCTTTCTTAGCTATTTCAGTTTCCTCAATACCTGCTAGTGTCATTGCTTCTATAGCCGTGACTTCAGTATGATTTGATATATCTAAGTGAATTTTTTGGTATGTCATGTTTGACATACTTGGCATATTTAAAAAAGCGGCCATGGTATCTAATTGGGTAAATCCTTGCCCTGTGTTTATAGTTGCCATTACAATAGCAGTGTTAACAGATAATGAATTGTCGGTAGATTTAGGCTCATTAGTTATAATGTCGATTTTATTGCATAAATCACACTTGAAAATAAATTCCGAAAAAAAACCATTTTTCCTTTCATTTATAAGGTTTAAATTTTGGAATGTACAACCGAAAGGACTGTGTTTGATATTCTTTATTGAATTAAATAAGTGTTTAATGTCCACAAGTCGTCGACCTTGGCAATTGTACCTTGGGAAAAAAAATAAAAGGTAGAAACAATTTTTCGAGTTACAGCAAAATAAAATTATCGATTTTGTCAAAAACTGGTTTTACATAAGAATTCCCGTTTTTCCGTCAATTTTTTAGGTTTTTCCTGGCGCTATTGAAAACTACTGGGAATTTAATTTATAACCTCTATAGTGCACCAACGACTTTCCTATCATTTATCATTTATTACTGGTAAAAATGTTGTCCTCAGACCCCCCCCCCCCAAAAAAAAACATAAAAACACATCATTGTAAAATCAATACATTCATCACTTCGTTCAGAATCCAAAAAAATTAAAATTTATAAAATGTATTTACTTACTCTAATTGTATTTTAGATTCTGAGTGAAAGGATGAATGTATTGATTTTACAATGATGTGTGTTTTTATTTATTTTTTTTTTTTTGTGTCTGTGTACACGATAAGTAGTCGAAATAATGCTTCGATTTTCGACTTCAGTATCTTGTTCGATTGGAAAGTGAATATCGTTGGTGCATTGGGGAGGTCAAAATTTAAAATTCCCAGTACTTTTCAAAAGCGCCAAGAAAAACAAAAGAAAAATTGAGGAAAAACGGGAATTTTTAAGCACAATCGATTTTTCAGAAAATTGAATTTGGTTTTTGGTGTAACTTTAAAACAAATGACCGTAAATACATGAAATTTTCACCGGTTGTTTATATTTGCATTTTCTATACACGATAACATTTTCAAAATATTTTGATTTATTTTGAACTGTTTAGAGACATTTTCATTTTTCATTTTTTTTTAGTTTTTTTTCTAGAAATATCAATAAAATTTTATTTGTTGGTTGCGAAAGCTTGAATATTTAATAGAAAGCTCCTAGTATATTGTTTCAAAGGAAGATGAAAAATATTAAAAATCGTTAGTCACAGTTTTTTTTTATAAGCATTTAAAGTTCAAAAATTGACAAAATATGGAAAAATCACGAAAATTAGCAAACAATTTTGAAAATATTTTGACTCTTTTTGAGCTATTTACGGATATTTTCATTTTTCAATTTTTTTAGTTTTTTTTTCTATGAATATCAATAAAGTTTTATCTGATGGGCCAAAAAGTGTAAAAATTTAATACAAGGCTCCTGATATATTGTTACAATATCAGTTGAAAAATATTAAAAATACATAGGCACAGTTTTTTTTATAAGCATTTAAACATCGAATTTTGACAGAATTTTTCAAAATTTCGAAAATTATTAATCATTGTAATTAATAAATTATAAAATGTTCAGTTTTTATAGCTAAGGATTGAAAATTTAAAACAAGATTCCACGTAAGTAGTTAATTCTCTTACCAAAAAATCTAAAAAATATACAATCACAGTTTATTTTTATAGTCGTTTTATGTTCAAATTTAGACGAAATCACATATTAAAAAACCTAGTTATTTTGTTGTGATTATATAATATTATTCGTGGGTACCTACTTGAAACTTCTAAAGTTTACTATTATATATCAATGATAGTATCAGGATTTGTTATTGATGTTGATGTATAACGTGTTATAAGTACCTAATGGATATTGTGATAATGTGATATTTATTGGAATTTATTATAGGTCAGTGACGCACTTGTAACCTACAGTACAGCAGAGCGACATCCACTTACCCACCTTTTTTCAATTGTATTTGTCACAGCTAATTTATAAGTTGAGTCAAGTATGTTGTTTTGAATACTTGACGATGTCGATAATATACCACAACCTATTTCTACATCATCCGTATTTAATCTAAATAATAATAGAAAAATTTATCAGCTTGGCTCAAAATTTGAGAAAATTCGTAAATAAAATAAAAGTATATTACGAACAATTCAATACTACTTTGTTGGTTATCGTCACTATTTTGACTTTCATCTGGAAAAGTCAAACTATCGGTGTTTACCTATGAAAAACATACACAAAAATAAAAAATAAATTATTCAACAATGTAGGTACTTAATTCACTTACCGTCTTTTTTATGCGATGTAATTGCCAATTTACAAGTGATGAACTATTTCCTCTATTTTTTCTTACTCTAGATAATCTAGATTTTTTAGTTTTCATTTTACCCGAGTTATTATTACAACAAATTACACTTTATGCAAATTAAAATTACAATTTACAAAAATAATGTAAGTAAACCGATACGTATTACGTATATAAACTGTACGCTACAAAAAGTAAGGGACAATATATTTTGTAGTAAGCTGCGGTGCGAAGCTCAAAATATGAACAGTATTGAATGCAGACAAAATATAACAAATTACCAGTATATGTATATTCATATAGTTCTATTAATATTCAGTCTATCGCGGTCTTCGTGGACCGTGGCATGCGATAAGGATAACCGATGGTTTCGAAGAATCACCTACGCACGCGGCATGCGCAGGCACAAGTCACCACCGCGTTGTCGCGCGCGTGAACAATCCAGAACGTGTGTTTTATTTGATTAAAACTATGTACCTTATGTCAATCCTACAGATTGATCTAATAATGCGATAATATTTCAGAAAACTAATCTGAATTCGTTATGATGTCGACTTGAGATCGGTCAGTCCACATTTTAAGATTTTTGATTTTAATTCCGAAAAATTAACGTTTGAAAATTCCTAAAATTTAAAATATTCAAACCAAATTTATAGGAGTTGGGGGGTAAAATTTGGAAAAGTGGACTGACCGATCTCAAGTAGACATAATCACAAATTCAAATCAGTTTTAAAAAGTATTATCGCATTTCTAGGTCGATCAGTACGATTGACAAAAGACTGGTATCTTTTGGCTAAAATAACTGATCGCCACCAATCCCCTTAAAAGCAGAATTCTAGCAGTAGAACAACAGGTGCGTGCAAATAGACGCTATTGTAACGAGAAACAGAAAGCATTTCGAAAAGTAATTGTAAAAATTAATAATAGTATGAAGAAACATTTAAATTTAAAAATTGAGTTGATAAATGAACATAATAGATTCCAAAACTATTCAAGTGAATGTAAAGCAGATCTTCAGTATCGGTTAACAGAACTAAGCAATCGGTTAAGAGAATTAGAATCTGAGTAATTTCTTATTGTATTAATCAATTTTTTATAATAATTTAGAATTAATACTATTATCATATTTATGAAAAAAAAAAAAAAAAAAAAAAAAAAAAAAATATTCTAAATTGCTTGCATAAGATTTTTTTTTTTAAAAAAAAGAAGTTGATGTTATAATAAATTGTTTCAATATTATTATTATTGCTTATACCCATGTTTTTATTTAATCTATTTTCAGTTTCACAATGAAAAGAAAAACGGTTACAAAACGTCAGCGGATGACATCTTCTGATGAAGGTTTATTTGAAATTGAAAGGTTTAAAAAATGTTCGAAAACATTTGTGATTAAGAATACTTTAGATTTTATAGACTATATGCTTTTTTTTAACTATGTTAGAGATAAATTAATTTTAAAGTTAAAACAATCATGTTTACAATCATCTATAAAATTTAATTTACATGTGGATAGTGTATACGAACGAATAATTACTCAAGAAGTTCAGGACATTGCATTCAAAACTTCTAATACACTTGCATGTAATTCATCCGATTTCAATAAATTATTAAATAGGATGTTCGATAAATTATTATCCGAGCAAGACCAGTTTTTAGCGAAAGGATCTGGGTGGTCCCTTAAGACTATAGATGTATTACAATTGAGAATTAATATAGTGAATCCTCTCAGGGGAGGAACGTATATAGATCTACCTGAATTTATGAAAGATAAAAAAGCAATTATAAATGTAAAAAATAACGATGATAAATGTTTTAAATATTCAATACTATCTAAATTCGATAATCGTTCGAATAAAACTTTTTTTAAATAAAAAAAATTTTAAAATGTCAGAAAAAAAAGTGGTTTAGATTTTAAATGTATTGATTTTCCAACACCCATCAGTCAGATGAAAAAATTTGAACGTGTAAACGATGTATCAATTAATCTTTATAGTTTAAATGATAAAGATCATATTTTTCCTCTGTATATATGTGATATTGAAAAAAAAAAACATTTTGATCTATTTTTGTTTAATAATGATGAAACATCGCATTACTGTTATATAAAAAATTTTTCAAGATTCGTTAGAAGTCAGAAAACTAAAAACTGTTCCAAGCTAATTATCTGTAAAAGATGTTTTACTACTTTCGGGAATAATCCATGTAAGAGCAAACTTTGGGGCATGAAAGGATTGATTGAACATCAGCATAATTGTAGAAAGAACCAATTAGGGAGACCTATAATGTTTGAAGAGGGAGATGATGAATTTATTTATTTTAAAAATTATAAAAATACTAAAAGGATACCAATTGTTATTTATGCAGATTTCGAATGTATTTTAACTCCTAAAAAACCTAATGAATACATTCAGAGTTGTGAAAAAAAAAAAAAAACACATGTTACACATTTGCATGAAATTATGAGCTATGGGTTTTATGTAAAAGTCAACTATGATATTATGCCAAAAGAGCTAGTAAAACAGTTTAAAATTCCTAGAAAGGTGATTATTTATAGAGGTGAAAATGCAGCTAAAAAATTTATGGAAAATATGATTGATATCGGAAATAATATCAAAACACTTTACGAGACTAATACACCAATGAATAAATTAAGTGAAAAAGAAGAAAAAAATTTTCAAAGAATTAAAAGATGTGAAAAATGTTCAAAACATTTTAAAAAAAATAATTTAATTAAAGTTCGAGATCACTGTCATTTTACTGGTAAATATAGACAATGTCTTTGTCTCGAATGTAACTTTCAAATAACTAATCCGTCATTCATTCCAATTTTCTTTCATAATTTATCGTATGATAGTCATTTCATAATTCGGGAACTCGGTTGCGATGATCACAATATTCAAGTTATTCCTAATTCATCAGAAAAATATATATCTTTTAGCAAGGAAATCGCATACAAATTTAGTATAAAATTTGTTGATACATTCCGTTTTATGAGTGAGTCATTAAGTAAACTTGCAGAAAATTTATCTGAAGATAAGTCGAGATTTAGAGAAACTCTTAAAATATTTTCTACGAAAGCACTAGATTTAGTTACACGAAAAGGAGTCTTCCCTTATGAATATGTCGATAGTTGGAGTAAACTAGATGATACTTTTTTACCATCAAAGCTAGAATTTTATAACTCTTTAACAGACGAGGGAATTAGTGATGAAGATTATAAACATGCTGAAAATATATGGCAAACATTTGATATAAAGACTTTGGGTGAATATAGCGATCTTTATTTAAAAACTGATGTTGTCATACTAGCTGACGTGTTCGAAAATTTTAGAGACTTATGTTTATCTACTCTCGAACTAGATCCTGCTCATTATATGACTGCTCCCGGGTTTGCTTTTGACTGTATGCTGAAGTATACCAAGGTCAAATTATCAAGGCTAATGGATTATGACATGTTGCTCCTCTTCGAAAAGTCAATTAGAGGCGGGATTTGCCAATCAACTAAAAGGTATGTCAAAGCAAACATACCAAATATCGAAGGATTGGACTTTAATTCGAATGAACCGATCACATGGATTACATATCTCGACTGTGTGAATTTGTATGGGAAGTCTATGTTAACAGAATTACCTTTTAAAGATTTTGAATGGGTAGACGATCTCGACATAGATGTAACCAAAATTGCTGATGATTCTAAAGTTGGATATATATTAGAAGTTGATATTGAGTATCCTAAACATCTTCATAAAAATCATAACGATTTTCCATTTTTACCTTTTAATGAATGTCCACCAAATTCGAAAGTTAAAAAATTACTCACTACACTATCATCGAAAAAAAACTATGTAGTTCATTATAAAAATTTGAAACAGGCGATCGCGAATGGTATTGTAGTAACGAAAATTCATAGAGCTATCCGCTTTTCTCAAAGTAAATGGATGGCATCATACATTAAATTATGTACATCTATGAGAGTACTAGCTAAAAACGAGTTTGAGAAGGATTTCTGGAAGTTGTTAATTAATAGCGTTTTTGGTAAATGTATGGAGAATGTTCGAGCAAGAACTTCTATAAAACTGGTTTCTTCAGAAAAAAAAGCAAGGAAATTAATGGCAAAAACTAGTTTTAAAGACAGAACTATATATTCTAAGAATCTCATGGCCATTCATCAGCATAAAGAGACAATTAAATTCGATAAGGCAATTTATGTAGGATTTGCAATTTTAGACGTTTCGAAAACATTTATGTATGACTTCCATTATAATGTCATGAAGAAAAGGTATGGTACTAAAATTAGTTCTTTATATTCGGATACTGATTCTTTAATATATGCTATCCAAACAACAAATTTTTTTGACGATTTAAAAAATAGTTTATTACCATATTTTGACACATCTAATTATCCTAAAGACCATTGTTGTTTTAGTGAAATTCATAAGAACCAGCCAGGGTTTTTTAAGGACGAAATGAAATCAATTATAATTAAAGAATTCGTATCATTAAGACCTAAATTATATGCCTATAAAACTGTAGATGGTACTGAAAAAAAAAAGGCAAAAGGTGTAAAGAAATATATAATTAAAAATCACATGCAATTTAATAATTATATGGATATACTAAACGCCTTTATAAACCATAGAACTCTCAAGGATGAACAAACTCATAGAAAAATGAATTTTATCCAATCAAATAAACATGTTGTTCATTCGAAAACAATGAACAAACTTGTTCTAAGCGCAAACGATGATAAACGTTATATAATGGATGACGGGATTAATACTTTAGCTTATGGTCACTATAAACTTAATGGTTTATTATAAAAAGCGTTATCTAGCGGAACAAAATACAACAGTATTATTATTATTTTCATTGATTCATTTACCACTAGATGTCGCTTTTTATTTTTTTTTTATCGATTGTGGATACATTAGGTTAACCAAACAGACTATTGAGGATCAGGAGATCATGTGAAATAATTAATTCGACTTAAAAAAACTTAAATTTTTTTATTTTATTTAAAAAAAAATTAGCAAAATATTATACATAAAAAATTATGTTGAAATATCTGATGATGTTATCCATGAATTTTGGCTTGAATCAAAACCTAACCATTTAACAAGCATTTTATTCCCAACTTTTTTTACAATACGTTCAATGAGTAAGGTGTTTGGAAAATCAGTTAATTTAATTTCCTGTTCATAAAAACCTCCTAGGATTATATTGTCTGATTCATCCTTTAGTTGATAAGTTACTGGATTTGTCTGTAAAACTTTTGAAACTGTAAATATTTCCGTTGTCCAATTTGGTGTATATCCTTTACTAAATATATGTTTATACTTAGATATTCTTACTTTATCATTAATTTTAAATTTTGGATTATATAATGTATCATTTATTTGTGTATTAAATTTAATTTTGTTTGTATTCATTCGAGCTTCATTCGGTGTACATTTGATTGTTCTATGTTTTGTATTATTATAATTTTGTGTAATTTTTGATAGTGTATTATACCAATTCCATGTACCAGTAGCAGTAAAATGTCTATATATATTATTTTTAAGACTCTGGATCACGCGTTCCGCGATTGCACATTTAATAACACTGTATGAACTGTAATGTTTAATTTTGTATTTTTTCATTAAATCTTGAAATTGAGCATTGTAAAATTCTGTACCATTATCTGTCTGTAATAATTTCGGATGAGCTTTTTTCAATATATTAAACATACCTTTTGTACATTCTTTCGATGTTTTATTTTTCAACGCCTCAAGCCATACGTACTTACTATATGTATCTATGACAACTAAAATAAACTTGAAGCCATAATTTTGTCTAGAATGAGATTGCATGTCCATTAAATCAGCTTGCCAGAGGTCATCAATAAACCGCGTTACTACACTACGTCTAGGAAATATTTTTCTCGCTGGTCGATGTAACTCATTAGCTATACTCTCTAAGGTAGTCATTATACTATAATATTTCTCTCACGTAGTTCTTCTAAAATAGATATTATTTCATTATTCACACCAGTATTACCAACACTTTGTGATGATGTCAAAAGATTTAATCTAGTTACTAGCTCATTCGGATCGTCATAATAAACTAATTTGGTTTGAGGTAAGACATCTTTATATAAACCAGAACCTTTCATAGTCTTTGGTGATGAAGTAAAATTAAACATCTTTTCAACTACGGGATTTGTAGACATGGAACTGTTTGCTTCTGGATTAAAATCAAATGGTTCAAATTCTTGTGTTATTTTTCTGCGTTTAGCGCTTGAACTAGATAAATGATTGTTAAATGATTTTAAATTAATTCGAGGAGTTGTATTCTCGTTAATTTTACTTATTTCTTCGTTAAACTGTTTTTCCTCCATTTTCATTCGATCATACAGTGGTTTTACAACAGTCACCCATTTATGGTACCTCGAGGTTCTAGGTTTTCCATCTGCTTTTAAATGGACTCCACTAGTTTTCAAAATATTGTAATAAGATTCTATATCTGCAATAGTTGTATTTTTTGGTTCCTTCTCACATAATAAAGACCATAGTCCTGGTGTAAATTGGTAGTATTTATTAAGCAACAGTAATTTGCCGTGACTAAAAGTAACAGAATGTTTTCCTATTTTATATGAATCACTATCTTTATCATAATACATACCATAAGATTTATCATAACGTGTTGATTTAGGACGGTTATTTAAAAAATTTTCATATGATGAATTTAATTCATCATCATTATCTTCTTCACTAATGCACGGGGTTTCTGCTTTATTTTCTAGTTCAGTTGACCGTGTGTTACATATTACATTTTGTTTCACATGTGTACTCAATGGTTCAATTATCGGCTTAAATGCCTCACGGAAATAGTTTTCAGAATCTATAACACCACGTTTCATTTCCATTATTTTTCGTTGTATATTTTGTTTTGATGTTATTAAATTTTCCAACAAGACTTTTTCTTTGTTCATTGTAAATAATAAATGCAATATATCTGTATCGTATGACTACTGATTACACTATGCAGATAATAACTGTGTGGCGGTATATTTATATCAACACATAAAATTATTTTATTTTAATGAATGTATGAAAACCGCATCTATACCTTCCTTCATTCATTTCTCGAGTTTTATCGATAACCATAAACCCATAATAGCTATGATTCCAGCATAAATGAGAAATTTTCCGAAATTCTGAGAAATCCATATCTGCAGACGAATGATCGTTGAATATATGTCGTAAATTTGTATCATCTTGTTTCAGTATTATTAAAAAGTTTGCGTTATCTCTTACAAGCTGTTTTGATATTTTAGAATATGTCTGTGCTAAATAAAATACGGAGCTGGCACCTGAATGCCTACCAATGCTAAAGTATTCTCTGATTACAGATTGTGGGCCGCACATCACATCATCAAAAATTATAATAGAATTTTTCTTCGTTAAGTTTGGTTTTATAACCTTATCAGCGCTTGTAAATATGAAAAAATTAGCACCTTTTATATCATCTATTATTTTTTTCAATAAAACATATTTTTCCTGATTAGAGGTTTTAGAGTATAAATAAATATTTTCAAATCTTAACCCGTTTGCATGTGTGATCAGATTATACATTATATTTGTTTTTCCTGAGCCACTGGGACCAACTAGTATAGCACGTATAGTATCGGGTAATAACGAACCATGTCGTGAAGGTTTTTTTACTACCTGAACATCTACATTTGTAACATCCAATTTATCTTTCTGTTCTATCAAATCCATATTATTTTCTTATAAATACTCTAGAATTTTCCAATTTATAGTCAGTTATAGATGGCGGGTTCAACTCGTAAGTACAATTCAAACAAGACTGGTAAAGGATTTGTAAACTCCCTTATAAATAGTCTCCCGTTCGAAGCCCATGTTTCAGGATATCAGTATTGTGGTCCTGGTACGAAATTAAAAAAGAGACTAGATCGTGGTGATAAAGGAATAAACCCATTGGATGCTGCTTGTCGTGATCACGATATTGTGTATGCAACGAGTAAGAATTTAGACGATAGACATAAAGCTGATAAAGTGTTAGAAAATCGTGCTTGGGAAAGATTTAAAGCAAAAGATACACCTAGAAAAGAGAAATTAGTTGCGTACGCAGTAACAAACGCAATGAAAGCTAAAAGAAAAATAGGTATGGGTTGTAAACGGAAAAGTGCTATAAAAACAAATGGTATACTAGCAGCGAAGAAAAAAAGAATCTTAAAGAAAAAGAATGGCGGTAAAAGACTGATTTTAGCACCGAGACAGTCAGGAGGTGTAATTCCCTTAATACCTATATTTGCGGGATTGTCAGCACTTGGTAGTTTGATGTCTGGAGGTGCTAGTGTGTATAATGCGGTTCAAAATTCAAAAAGAAAAAAAGGTAGCGGTTTGAAATCAAACAAGAATAGGTTAAGAAAAAAAAACTGATGATCACGCTACCTGACAGACCGCTTTCGTCTCAAGATATTATAAAATATACTGGAAAGTTGAAAATCAATCATTTCCGTGGAGTCTTTTCACGTGATAACTTACCTAAAAAACCGCACGCTATTGAATGTGGTATATTAAACTTGGATATATCTTCAGGCGATGGAAGCCATTGGGTAGCGTTTTATAAAAATAAGGACAAAGTTGTATATTTTGATAGCTTTGGTGATTTACCCCCACCAATTGAATTACAACATTATTTCAGACAGTTCAAAATAGTATATAACTATTCCAACTATCAAGACTTCAATACATTTAACTGTGGTCATTTATGTCTTGAATTTTTACAATGCATGAATCTATTACATTAAGTTTGACTGGAAATTCAACTGTATTATCTGTAAATTATTTTCCACCTATAAACCTTTACGATGACTCAGAAATAGCTTTGTTATGTTTACAGTCATTTAATTCATTCCCAAATATTAATGAAAATAATAATAAATTTTCTATACAAGTAGTTGATAATGAAAACAATAATAATCCTATGATATGTTTTATTACATTGGAAGAGGGTTGTTATGAAATTGAAGATATTAAGGATCGAGTTAAGAAGCAAATAGTTGCCTATAATAGTAAAAACTTGACCAATTTAACATTCGACATTACGGTTGATCCTGATGATTTCAGATCGTATATAAAATGTAATGGGATACTACACTTTGAATATCCATTTAGTATAGCACCTGTATTCGGTTTTGAAAAACGAGTATATAATCCATACAACATTCTTCGATCGGAAAAAGCTGTAAATTTAAACACAATTAATTCTATAAAAGTAATGTGTAATATAGCTCAAGGATCATTCAGCAACCATCTTCAGAGTCATTCGATTTATGAGTTTTTCCCGAGTGGAAAGACAGGGTCGAAAGTAATTCAGGCACCGCCAAATTTAATATATTACAAATTGAATAAAACAAATATTGATTCGATAACCGTTCAGTTAGTTGATCAAGATCATAATCCGATTGATAATTTTGGTGAGGCATTGACAATCGTGTTACATATTAAACGTTACGGGTCTTGAGATGGGGTTGAAATTCAATATAAACCCGCTACTTCGGATCAGCACAACTAGTCATAAGACTAAAGTGCTACCAGCAACATCAAATAAGATAAAAAAATTAACGGTAAAAAATAAAAAAATTTTACAAGCTCTGGGTTATCAATTAAAGCAGAATGCCTGAGAGTGATATTTTAGATATAACTTCACAGTACGAAACGGATTCTAAAATTACGAAAATTGAATATCATTCATACACACCGTATACTACATCATTTAATAATAATGATGAAATACGTATATCAATCCAGCAAACGGATGTCTACCCATATCTACACGAAAGCTTTATTTTTTTGGAAGGAACAATTACTGATGCTACCAAAGTGAAACTATCTAATAACGGTTACTCTTACCTCTTCGAACAAATACGATTGGAAATCAATGGGATAGAAGTAGATAGCACACGTGTTCTTGGAATCACCAGCTCGTTGAAAGGTTACTTATCCGGTACGCCAGATAACTACAATTGTTATGAAAATGCTGGCTGGAATTTTAAAAACGCAACGCAATCGGAAAATGAAAAAGGTGAATTTAGTGCTTGCATACCATTGAAATATTGGTTAGGATTGTTTGAAGACTATAAAAGAATATTAGTGAATTCTAGATTGGAATTAATATTAACCCGAAGTCATAGTGATTTAAATGCTTTACAAGTTAAAAGTGGTGCAACTGCTACTGAAGGTAAAATCACCTTAAATAAAATAGTCTGGAAGGTCCCACATATAACGGTCGACGATGAAGAAAGGTTGAAATTATTGAAACTTATAGAAAAAGAAAAAAGTCTATTTATCCCTTTTAGATCTTTTGAAACTTTTGAATATCCTGAACTCGGAACCACTAAAAAAGTTGTATGGAATTTGAAAACTGCTTCAAAATTAGAAAAACCGCGATTTATCATAATTGGATTACAAAAAGGACGCAAAAATTTGCTAACAAAAGATTGTAGTATATTTGATCATTGTAATTTAACAAACGTTAAAGTATTTCTGAACTCTATAGCTTATCCATACGATAATTTGAATTTAGATTTTACTAAAAATAACTTCACCTTATTATATAATATGTATACATCGTTTCAAGAATCGTACTATGAAAAAAGTATTCGCAACCCGATATTGAGTCCTTCTACTTTTCTGACAAACGCTCCAATTATAGTTATCGATACTTCGAAACAAAACGATTCAGCCACAGCCTCAGCAGTGGATGTTCAATTGGAAATTGAAGCTTCAGAATCGTTCACAGGTGTGACTGCTTACTGTTTCTTAATTCATGATCGTATTGTAGAATATGTACCTTTTACTAGAGAAGTAAGAAAACTTGTGTAAATATTATTAAGAATTTATTTGTAACAATAAAAAAACTATGATTTAATAATTTGTGTTTTTTCTTGAAATAATTATTTTAGTTTTAAAAATTGGTAAATGTTAAATATTTTTTGTGTGAGACGAAATTTGGTAGTCAATCAGTGTGAATTTGTGTTACACGGTAAATCTGAGTGCTCCAAGGGGACATTCTCCCCTTGAACTTTTTTTTTTTCCCTGGAAAAGCTGGCTGTGAACATACAAATATATACTACTGTCCTTATGTGTTGAAAAGAGTAGGTTGATTTATAAAGAAAAATTTAATTCAATTAATACAGTAATAAGAGTTACTATTTTAAATAGATGTCGTATTGACTGATTAATTTGAATTAAGCAAAAAAACTTTTTTAGAGTAACTAGTTAAATTAAATTTTTAATTTTAAATCGTATTGATTAATTAAATTAAAATTAAATCTAAGATAGGCAAGTTAAGTTAAATTTTTATTATTAATAAAATTTACTTTAAATAAATTATTGAGTAATCAAATTGGATTTAAGTATTGAAGCAATCGGGTTGATTGTAAATAATTGGTAACGATTGTTATTAATTATTTATTGTTAATTATTGCTGATGTATTTTGATTGTTTGATTATTTGATTAATAATTTACTGTTTATTTTACGCACTATAGTTATTAGTTATTTCATTAAATTTCATTAGAGAATTAATTATTGCGTACGATTTAAAATTTTGTACACTAGTGTGTCAGTTGCACTTTAATTCCGTTTTCATTCATACTATTACATTAAGTGATTATGACTATTGATTAATGAGTCAACAGGATAATAATACTAGTTTGACTGAAAGTGAAACTGAAAGTATACAATTAATCGATCAGGAAATTAGGGAAGCAATAGTAATTAAATCAACAAGTTCTGATATAATTAATAACGAGGATAGTGAATCGAGTACAACCAGTTCGAAGGAAACTGATAACGAACCAGTTACCGAAACAACAACAGTTGACGATAAAGAATTATTAATTGATTTAAGTACCGAAGAAGGTTATCAATATTCCAAAGATTTCGATAGGGAAAAATATTTAGAAGCTATAAGGGAAAAAGATTTATTGAATACAAGCATACGACCGATAATAGTAAACGAAACTGAGCTACGACAGATAGGTACTCGTACGCAGAAGGGGATAATACATACACAATTAGAATACGTTAAACGAACCAAGAAAACCAAAATGCCAGGAAAGATTCCATTAGATAAGGCAACCCTCATGATCCCTACATGTACCGGCGAACGGGACGTTTACCAATTCATAAAAGCTTGCGAATTAGCATGTTCGGCAGTAGAGAAGGAAGACCTACCTATACTCACGAAATTTATTAACACCAAATTGTTCGACCAAGCTTTAAATGTGTGTCGATATAGGGACACTAGCGATTGGGAAGGTATAAAATCAATTTTATTAGACGCTTTCGAACCTCAACAATCCACTTCTTTATTGCAGGTAGCATTAAATTCAGTACGTATGAGAAGTAATGAAGACGTAGGTGCATATGCGCGAAGGGTAGAACAATTATATTTCAACTTATGTGTAGCAAGTACAAAAGGTAAAACTACAGAGCAGGCAAATACAATCCGCGATCAGTTAAAGGAACAGACATTGGTAGTATTCATTAAAGGGTTAATACCTAGTTTAAAGACCATTGTGAAATCTCAAAAACCACCCACTTTAGAATTAGCTATTCAGGTTGCTAAGGACGAAGAGACCGAAATTAAGTCTGAGTCAGATGCATACCAATATTATGGAGGCAATAGTTCAGGTAGACAAGTAAACAACTCCACCAGGGAAACCAATAATTCTAATAGGCGGAATAATAATTTTAATAATCGTTATAATTACAATTCATCCACTAATAATAGACCGAATCATAACAATAACAATTCACAGAGACAAATTTACAATCCTAGAGATTCGAATTATATTAGACCACAGTACAATCGAAATCCGAATTTTAATAGACCTGATAATAGGAACAGTTTCAATAATAATCAATACCAGCCTCGCAACAATAATAATTTTAATCGCAGCAATGACTATAATCGTGGTAGTAATATTCGGAATAATAACAATACAACAGGTAACATACGATGTTATCAATGCGGAGGCAATCATTTTGCCCGGGATTGTGTACAGCATCGTAATAGTAACAATTCGCGTCCATCTAATAATAATTTCACGCGACAGCCTACTAATTACAACGCTCCGGTAGACGTTATATGTACTTATTGTAAAAAATCTGGACATGACGTTACCAAGTGTTTTAGGAAACAGAATAGTGATAGGTACAATAATAATTCGGGAAACTTGCCGAGATCGGGCGACATGAGTGGCGCTCGCCCGATAAATTTAATAGCCGCAGTCGAGGAAGATTCCGACAATGCTTACACGTCGTATCAGTCTTAAACAACAATCATGTCAATTGCCAGTCTGTTAATATAAGAAAAGAATTTATAGAATTGCTGGTAGATACTGGAAGCGATGTTAACTTAATAAAATTTAGTGCTTTGACGGGTGACACACTAGTACACGAAAACAAAAAAATATATTTAAAGGGAATTAATGATAAGATAGTGTCGACAGTAGGACAAATTAAGATAATTTTAAGATTTAATGAAGTTAATAATGAAACGGTATTTCAAGTAGTACGTGATTCGTTTCCTATACCTAAGGATGGTATTTTAGGACAACAATTTTTAATGGAAAATAAGGCAGTAATTGATGTAGCTAATAATTCGTTAATAATAAATAATAAGATAGTCAATAAGATAATTAAGGAACAATTATGTTTTAAGTTGAATCCACGAACGGAAACAGTGGTATCTATACCAATTGCCGATCCGGCTATGGAGAATAAAGACATTATAGTTTATAAGGAGGAATTAATAAAGGATGTATACTGTGCCAATGTGGTAGGGACAGTAAAATTAGGAAAAGTCATAGTTGTTATATTAAATGTTTCCGAAGTAACGAAGGAAATAAATGAAAGTATAATGAATCGAATATTATATGATACCGCGACGAGTTATAATATACATACGGTACATGCCGAGATTAACAACGATAATCGTGTAAATAGAATCCTTAATTTAATACGAAGTGATCATATGAGCATTGATGAGCGAAAATCCATTTTTGAAATATGTGAGCAATATTCCGAAATATTCCATTTAGAGGGCGATCGACTAACTTTTACAAATGCAGCTGAGCATGTCATTAATTTAAACGTTAATCAACAACCCATTTATCAAAGACCATATAGGTTAGGTTTAAATCATTTTAAATCATTTGACAATCATTTATCTAGTTCAAGCGCTAAACGCAAAAAAATAACACAAGAATTTGAACCATTTGATTTTAATCCAGAAGCAAACAGTTCCATGTCTACAAATCCATTAGTTGAAAAGATGTTTAATTTTACTTCATCACCAAAGACTATGAAAGGTTCTGGTTTATATAAAGATGTCTTACCTCAAACCCAATTAGTTTATTATGACGATCCGAATGAGCTAGTAACTAGATTAAATCTTTTGACATCATCACAAAGTGTTGGTAATACTGGTGTGAATAATGAAATAATATCTATTTTAGAGGAACTACGTGAGAGAAATATTATAGTATAATGGCTACCTTAGAGAGTATAGCTAATGAGTTACATCGGCCAGCGAGAAAAATATTTCCTAGACGCAGTGTAGTAACGCGGTTTATTGATGACCTCTGGCAAGCTGATTTAATGGACATGCAATCTCATTCTAAACAAAATTATGGTTTTAAGTATATTTTAGTTGTCATAGATACATATAGTAAGTACGTATGGCTTGAGGCGTTGAAAAATAAAACATCGAAAGAATGTACAAAAGGTATGTTTAATATATTGAAAAAAGCTCATCCGAAATTATTACAGACAGATAATGGTACAGAATTTTACAATGCTCAATTTCAAGATTTAATGAAAAAATACAAAATTAAACATTACAGTTCATACAGTGTTATTAAATGTGCAATCGCGGAACGCGTGATCCAGAGTCTTAAAAATAATATATATAGACATTTTACTGCTACTGGTACATGGAATTGGTATAATACACTATCAAAAATTACACAAAATTATAATAATACAAACATAGAACAATCAAATGTACACCGAATGAAGCTCGAATGAATACAAACAAAATTAAATTTAATACACAAATAAATGATACATTATATAATCCAAAATTTAAAATTAATGATAAAGTAAGAATATCTAAGTATAAACATATATTTAGTAAAGGATATACACCAAATTGGACAACGGAAATATTTACAGTTTCAAAAGTTTTACAGACAAATCCAGTAACTTATCAACTAAAGGATGAATCAGACAATATAATCTTAGGTGGTTTTTATGAACAGGAAATTAAATTAACTGATTTTCCAAACACCTTTCTCATTGAACGTATTGTAAAAAAGTTGGGAATAAAATGCTTGTTAAATGGTTAGGTTTTGATTCAAGTCAAAATTCATGGATAACATCATCAGATATTTTAAAATAAAGATTTTTATGCATAATATGTAATTTTTAATAATAAAAGTTAGAAAAAAAAGTTGAATTAATTATTTGTTTTTTAGTTTGTAATTTCTTTATCCCAAAAGCTATTTTTTTTTTTTTAATTTATTTTTTTTAAAAAAAATAAATTTTATTACACTACCGTTAGATTACGCTTTTGTTTATATCAATTGCGGATTTATCAATTCTTTTTTCCTTCATTACATAATTTATCCAGTTTATAGTGACCATAAGCTAAAGTATTTATCCCGTCATCATTTATATGACGTTTATCGTCATTAGCGCTTAAAACAAGTTTGTTCATTGTTTTCGATTGAACAACATGTTTGTTTGATTGGATAAAATTCATGGTTCTATGAGTTAATTTATCCTTAACAGATAAATGGTTTATAAAAGCGTTTAGTATATCCTTATAATTATCGAATTGCATATGTTTTTTAATAATATATTTCTTTACACCTTTTGCTTTTTTTTCCTCAGTACCGTCTACAGTTTTGTATGCATATAATTTTGGTCTTAATGATACGAATTCTTTAAGTATTACTCCCTTCAATTCATCCTTGAAAAAGCCTGGTTGACTTTTATGTAATTCGCTATAACAATAATGGTCTTTAGGGTAATTAGATGTATCAAAATATGGTAATAAATCATTTTTAAATCATTGAAAAAATTGATAGTTTGAATAGCGTATATCAAGGAATCAGTATCCGAATATAAAGAACTAATTTTAGTGCCATACTTTTTCTTCATGACATTATAATGAAAATCGTACATAAATGTTTTCGAAACGTCTAAAATTGCAAATCCTACATAAATTGCCTTATCGAATTTAATAGTTTCCTTATGTTGATGAATAGCCATGAGATTTTTAGAGTATATAGTTCTGTCTTTAAAACTAGTTTTTGCCATTAGTTTATTCGCTTTTTTTTCTGATGAAACCAGTTTTATAGAAGTTCTTGCTCGGACATTTTCCATACATTTACCAAAAACACTATTAATTAACAACTTCCAGAAATTTTTTTCAAACTCGTTTTTTGCTCCTGCTCTCATTTTTGTACAGAATTCAATGTACGACGCCATCCATTTTTTTTGTGAAAAGCGGATAGCTCGATGAATTTTTACTACTTTAAGACCGTGAGAAATTGCTTGTTTCAAATTTTTGTAATGTACAATATAGTTTTTCTTCGGTGATAGAGTAGTTAACAATTTCTCAACTTTTGAATTTGGTGGACATTCGTTAAACGGTAAAAACGGGAAATCATTATGGTTTTTATGCAAATGCTTAGGGTACTCGATATCAACTTCTAATATATATCCTACTTCAGAATCATCGGAAATTTTAGTTACATCTATGTCGAGATCATCAACCCATTCAAAATCTTTGAAAGGTAATTCTGTCAACATGGACTTCCCATACAAATTTACACAGTCGAGATATGTGATCCAAGTAATCGGTTCATTTGAATCATACTCCAATCCTTCAATATTTGGGATGTTTGCTTTAGCATATCTTTTAGTTGATTGACAAATTCCCCCTCTTATTGATTCCTCAAAGAAAAGTAACATATTATAATCCTTTAACCTCTCTAATTTAACCTTTGTATACTTAAGCATGCAATCAAAAGCAAATCCAGGCGCAGTCATATAATGAGCAGGATCTAGTCTAAGAGTAGCTAAACATATGTCTCTAAAATTTTCGAACACGTCAGCTAGTATAGTAACATCAGTTTTTAAATAAAGGTCGCTATATTCCCCTAAAGTCTTTATTTCAAATGTATTCCATATATTTTTTGCATGTTCATAATCTTCATCACTAATTTCCTCATCTGTTAATGAGTTATAGAATTCAAGCTTTGATGGTAAAAAATCATTATCTAATTTACTCCAACTATCAACATATTCATAAGGGAAGACTCCTTTCCGTGTAACTAGATCTAATGATTTCATGGAAAATATTTTAAGAGTTTCTCTAAACCTTAACTTATCTTCGGATAAATTGCCTGCAAGTTTACTTAACGACTCGCTCATAAATCGGAATGTGTCAACAAATTTTAAACTAAATCTATGTTCGATTTCTTTGCTAAAGGATATATATTTTTCTGACGAATTAGGAATAACGTGAATATCTTTATCATTACAACCGAGTTCTCGAATTATAAAGTGGCTATCATACGATAAATTATGAAAGAAAATTGGCACGAATGATGGACTTGTTATTTCAAAATTACATTGAAGACAGAGACATTGCCTATATTTTCCAGTTAAATGACAGTGATCTCGAACTTTAATTAAATTATTGTTTTTAAAATTTTTTGAACATTTTTCACAAAACTTGGTTCTTTGAAAATGTTTTTCTTCTCTTTCAGTTAATTTATCCATCGGTGTATTAATTTGATAAATTTTATTGATATTATTCCCGATATCAATCATATTTTTCATAAACTTTTTTGCAGCCTTCTCACCTCTATAAATCACTACCTTTGTCGGAATTTGAAACTGTTTTACCAGCTCTTTTGATATGATACTATAGTCAACTTTAACATAAAACCCGTAACTCATTATTTCATGTAAATGTGTAACATGAGTTTTCTGTTTTTGCTGGTTTTTATGTCTTTTAATGAATTTATAAGATTGTTTAGGTGTTAAAATGCATTCGAAATCTGCATAAATGACAAATGGAATCCTATGGGTTTTTTTATAACCTTTGAAATAGATGAAATCGTCATCCCCCTCTTCAAACATTATAGGCCTCCCCAATGGATTCTTTCCGCAATTACGTTGATGTTCATTTAATCCTTTAAAACCCCAAAGCTTACTTTCACACGGTTGAGTACCAAAAGTTGTGAAACATCTCTTACAAATAATTAACTTTGAACAATTTTTCGTTTTCTGACTTCTGATTAATCTTGAAAAATGTTTAATATAACAATAATGTGATGTTTCATCATTATTAAACAAAAATAGGTCAAAATGATTATTTCTTTCAGTATTACATACATACAAGGGAAAAAATGTTTCTTTATCATCCAAACTATAAATGTTTATTGAAATATTGTTTATACGTTCAAATTTGGGTATCTTACTGATCGGTGTTGGAAAATCAACACATTTAAAATTTAAACCACTTTTTAACTCTAACATCTTAAAATATTTTTCATTAAAATTAGTTTTATTGGAGCGATTATCAAACTTTGATAATAATGCATATTTAAAACATTTATTATCACTATTTTTCACATTGATAATCGCTTTTTTATCTTTAACATACTTAGGTAAATCAATATATGTTCCTCCTTTCAGAAGATTCACTATATTGATTCTCAGCTGCAATGTTTCTATCACCTTAAGCGACCATCCAGAACCTTTCTGTTTAAAATCTGCCTCTTCTCGTAACAATTTATTGAACATGTTGTTTAGTAATTTTTTGAAATTTGATGAATTACACGCGAAAACATTAGAAGTTTTGAATGCAATATCCTGTACTTCTTGCATTAAAATTCTTTCGTAAACACTATCTACAACTAAATTAAATTTTATAGATGTATTTTCACACGATTCTTTTAACTTCAAAATTAATTTCTCTGAAATATGGTTAAAAAAAAGCGTGTAATCTATAAAATCCAATGTATTCCTGATGATAAAAGTTTTCGAACATTTTTTAAATCGTTCAATTTCGAATAGCTCTTTATCAGTAGAAATTGTTCGCTGGCATTTTCTCACTGTTCGTCTTTTCATGATGAAACTGTGAATAGAATAAATAAAAAAAATATATATAATAATAATGTAGGTAGATCATTTTATTTCAAATATCATTCAAATAAATTAATACATTCAGAACATATTTACAAGACTTTAAAAATTAAAAAGCAGTTTTGAGTCAAAAATTAATGATTAATAAACAAATGATTGATAAACTATTAACCACTGTTCATATAATTGTATTGAGCATATAATTTAGATAATCCTTTTTGAATGTTTTTTTTCATTTTCTTAGCAATATTTAACGAATATAAACATCAATTAATTTTTTGGTTTTTAAAACAGCTTTTTTTATTTTTATATCAATATTTTTATTTTTTTTTTTTAAATTCTTTTTCATCCATTGCTCGGTCATTATTCTCGGCCTCTCGAATAACATCGTTAATTTTATCCATAATAAATGATTTTGATTCCATTTTTTTAATAAAAAAATAAAATAGCAAATATTGACAGTAGTAAATAATACTAATAATAATAATAGACTAGTTTATGTATTGGAATATAAGCATAAATACTATCAGCAAATTAAAATTAATTATGGTTATACATCATATATAAATATTAGCTTATGATTATTATGCTAAGTTTACAAATTAATAAATAAAACATTTTTAGTAGGTTGGTATATTAATTATAAATAGTACAATTAAAAAAAAAATGAAAAAATAATGTGAACAAAAAAAACTTTTAGTTTAGAATGCTTATTTATTTACATGTGACTATCATCTAACTATTTTTTAAACATAAACATAATAATATATACAATACTACATATAATATAGGTAATATAATTTTGATTTCAACAGTTTGTACTCAACTGTTGTAGCTGATCATTAAGATTTTCTAACTGCATATTAAAATTATTTACACATAACCAATAGTCGGTACAGCTAGATCGATAAATGTAATGATCTTTTCTTTTCTTCTTTAAAAAAAAGCAAGTTTTCTTTTATATAAATTTTCGATTGTTAACATTGAGAGAAGAAGAAGCACTTGTTCTAATTAAAAACAAATTGGTATTTTTATTTTTACAATTGTTTTTATTTTGTTAAGTCTGAATCTTCTAGTGATATGGTCTTTTTTATCTGATTCTGTATAACTTTCAACCAATTTTTTATAATAGTCTATTTCGTTTAAAATATTATTGTAAGAATTCATCATTTGAAAACGTTTTTGTGTAAATATATTAGAACTAATATAAATTATAAAAAATATAGAAGATGTTTAAAAAAAAAAATCTGATAATTAAAATGATTTATATCAACCAGCATTGTGTATATTTAATGTTAGCTAAGATGGTTGTATTTTATATATTATAATAATCAAGTTTTTATATTATGCTATTCTATAATTATAATCATATACATACTGTATAAAACTTTGTTTTTTTTAAACTTAAACTTAATAACTTTTTAACCATTTATAATATACATTATAATATATATAGATATTTTAATCGGTCAACCTTCTAAATTTTAAAAACATTTTAATAAAATAAATAAATTATAAATACTTTGTACATTTAATATTGATATTTCTGATAAAACTATTGAATATCGATCCGTTATAATCACTACCTAACGTTTATGCTATGTTATGTTTTTTACTATCGTGTATTATTTTTTTCGTTTTTAAAAACTAGTAAAGATGTAAAGAGTTTTAGATGGTTTTTTTAAAAAAAATATATATAAATAATGAAATAGGTAGATGCTTACGTAGATAGCTGTTCGGTTAAAGTATTTTCCAATGTTAATGATGCCGGTACTGGACTGGTAAACTATGCAGGATTGAAGTATTTTCAATGTTCGATGGTAAATTCCTGTTGATGATGTTGATGGTAGACTGTTATACTTTATAGGATTGAAGTATTTTCAATGTTCGATGGCGAATGTCTGTTCCTTGTTGTTGCTGGTGGAGAACACAAGCTGAACTGATATCGTTTGAGTGGCAAATTCTGGGTTATATAGTCGAGAATCATCTCCTACTTTTCTAGTTGTCGTTTAAAACTCACATTATATTCAAAGAAATCGTGTAACCTGTTAATGTAATATTAGTTTTAAAAACAACTAAGTTATTTTGTAGTAATAGTAATTATAGTATTATAGTATATAATGTATGTATTGGTGTTGACCATCGTCCGGAATATTCATTTAAAATAGCTAGGTCAAATTTTGGGCGTTGTCTGAATAAAAAACTAGTATTAATAAGAGGTCATATTATAACCGTTGACGGAATAAAACTAATATTAATAAGAGGTCGAATTAAGGGCGTTGGCTGGTTTAATATATCCGATAGCATTGCTTTGAATATTTCACATTTCAAAGTTACTATGGTAGTGGAAACATTACAGTATATAAGGCTAGCGTATCGACAGCAATATTACAGTCAACATCCAGCAACTGGAACTTCGCAGTCAACATCCAGCAACTAGAACTTCTTCGCCCTCTTCATCAATTCAACATTCAATAATATTCAACGATGTCTTACAGAACTTCGATTGTCGATTCTAGATCAGAGGTTAGTAAATGAATTACTTTAATAACTAAAGCAAATTGTAGGCCAGTCGTAAAACTACTCAACGCGGTTATAATTCCAATCTATCGGACGGTATTTATATGACAATAGTGTAATAGTCAGAGTATTCCGGCATTGCACTGATCATACATCCGTCTCAGTTAATGGGGCAATAGTTAGAGTATTCTGGCATTGCACCGACTGACATACCGTTCGATAGATTCAATTCTCAGTCGTGAATAGGCCAGTCGTAAAACTACTCAACGCAATGGTTATAATTCCAATCTATCGGACGGTATTTATATGACAATAGTGTAATAGTCAGAGTATTCCGGCATTGCACTGATCATACATTCGTCTCAGTTAATGGGGCAATAGTTAGAGTATTCTGGCATTGCACCGACTGACATACCGTTCGATAGATTCAATTCTCAGTCGTGCAATTCTGTTTTTAAACCACTCATACATGTATAAAAAAAACAATCTGTTAATATAGCAAATTTAATACTATAAGTTTTTTTTTATAGTACGAATTTAACGGATCTGTAGATATGAAAATGAAACCTTCCACTTCAAAGCAAACTAAAACAGCTCTCAAAAGAGGGGCTGAAAAATTGATTGACAAGAGAAATAACAAAAAGATTAAACAGACAAAAACAGTAAGATAAATAATTATTTATAATCTTAATACTTTTATCTAATATTCTAAGGTGATGAATTATAGCATGAATTTATTTATTTATTTTTTAGAGTTCATCTTACAGGGAAATCTTTGAGGAGAAATGCGGACTGAAGATTTCGATGAAGAAATCATCAATTCGGTAACCTTCCGGCAGGGAGATGGTTTGGCTACCATCAAAAGTCAGTTTAATCCAGAAGAGAAGGCAACCGACTATTGGACAATAACACACTATAAGTGTAAGAACATAAACAAAATTCCATCAAAGGAGAGGTAAATACTAGACTTTGGTTTACTTTTTAATAAAAAAACTATTGCTTATAATAAAAAATAAATCAACTGTTTCTATTCACTGTTCACTGAATAATTAATTTATGTTACAGGTGGCGTCACTCTGAGGCATCTGTTAAGATAACAACTTCTGATAAATCAAAAGACCAAACTTTAAATACAAGTTTGAATGAGACCATGCAGGTCATCTTCGACGTGATTTTGAAGGATCCAGAACGTCGTACGATAAAAAGTAATTTAGCATTATGAGTGTAATATTCTAAAAAAATATTTTTTATTTAATAAATAAAACATTACATAAATATAAATGAATTTGTATTATATTACACTATTAAGTCCTGTAAAATCATGTCAGACATTGCGTTAAAATGAAATTGTAATATTTCGTACAAAAATGAAGTGTCGTCGGTTTGTAGATGAGAATAATAATTAAAATCATAGTTTTGTATATACTGGTTTGTGAATTCGTTCCTCTGACAACTGATGGGCAAACCTCGGACATCGTTTTTAATCAGCTCATAAGCTGCATCAAATGTTGCTTGAAAACTCTGTAGACGTTTCTGTTTTTCTGCGATATAAAGGTCCACACAATGCTGAAGTTGTTTAAGTCTACAGAAATCTATATGTGAGAGTGTAATATAATCATCATTTATATGTAAGGTTATTGAACTCTGCTTCACATTAATTGAATATGTGAAATTCTCGGTGATTCTTACACGTCTACACCTGGTATGTAAGTTGTTAGTAATTGAAGTGTAATTAGATTCAGACATAAGCGTACACCCATTGCTCTTAATTTAATGTAATAATTTTTTTCGTTAACTTGCACTCTAATAACACAATAATTCGAAATTTGTTTGCTGATATAATAGGCCGACTGTAACACTCTTCTACCAAATGGACGTATGTCAAATACGATTGTTGACACAATTACCGGTAGACCCATAACGAAATTAATGTTCTTTTTTAAATAAATTAAATAACCTTCAAACTATAAACGTAATTATTTTTTTAAAATTGATATAAAGTTTTTTGTTTTAAATATTTAAAAAATCTTTCAAACTATAACGTAATTATTTTTTTAAATTGGATGATAATATAACCGATGGGAGATATCCTTTGACTGAAAGCATTTTTACTAATGTGAGCGATTATATACTAAACCTGATAGATAAAAAAAAAAAAAAAAAAAAAAAAAAAAAAAAAAAAATGCAAAAATGTGAGCGTACAGTATAGTCGACTACTGCATGCAGTGGAGGGGAGAATTACATATTATACTTAACTGATACCTGAAAACATTTAAATTAACACTACACGCAGTAATCCACTAGACCACACGCTCACGAGATATTACATCAAATAATAACACATATAAGTTGTTTTAAAAAAAATCACCATTTATTTTTATTTACTATAACATGATTAGCATACATTTAAATTATTTCTACACACACTAACCTCATTAGTCTATACGATCGTGAGATATTAAATCAAATATTAACACATATAATTTGTTTTTTTAAAAAAAATCAGCATTTAATTTTATTTAGTGTAACATATAATAAAAACATGATTAGTCAACAGTAAAAAAAAAATCAACATTTTATTTTTATTTACTATAACATAATATAATAAAAACTTGATTAACAAACAGTATCGTATGATTCAGATTCACAACTGTGAATATGTTCGGTTTTACAGTATTTACTTAATACATTTTGAACATACTGATTACCCTTCATTAATAATACATATAAACATCTTGGACTGAATCTGCAATGTTCAATCCATGGGTCGTCCAGCCTTTCCCAGTTATGAAGAATAAGACCACAACAAAAGCATTCCACGACATCATCCACTCCTGAATATTTTAAGCCACATTCGGACAATGTATATTTATTTTGAGAAGTATTTAACGGGAATAATTTGAATGTTTTAAATCTTGATGCAAACGATGAAAATTTTGGATGAGCCATGGTCGGATTATTTCGTATACGATAAACTAATGATTCAAAATCATTCGGACATTTTTGAAAATTCATTTTTGGAGAAATTAAATAACTTATACAATGTAATAAAACTTCAAGAATATAAAGAAAAATGAGACACGACTTAAGTGAACGGCGGATCATTAGTAACTGAATATGAGTAAATGATCAGCTTATAACTAAAAATTGTATACATTTTTTAGAAAAATACTGACATTCATTAATTAGATCAATTGCAGTGCAACCAACATAAATGTAAATGCGAATATAGTAATTATTATTTCATTTTAGTAATAAGGTTTGTTGAGAAAAAAACATTTAGTGTGTACACGGTAAATATTTGGACAAAACTGACTTTGAGTGTGCAAACTCTTCATAATTTTTACACGGTAAAATTATTGTGTCCAAGGGGGACATCCTCCCTTGGACGGTGTGAAATTACCGTGTAAAAAGTTGTTGTAAATTCTTTCATAATTTTTACACGGTAAAATTATTGTGTCCAAGGGGGACATCCTCCCTTGGACGTTGTGAAATTACCGTGGTGACACAAAAAAAGACTGTGAACATACAAATCTATACTACTGACATCCAGTCAATGATAGACCAAGAAATAGATAGGCAGAGTGCAAATGCAGAAGATACTAAATATTATATGACGTACGTTTTATTAGGATTGATTCTATTTTTGTTAATTATACTAGTAATACTATATGTAATATACCGTTTATACTGATGTTTTTGAAAAGAACCAATACTAGGAGGAAAATATCGATAGGTGAACCAATTAATAGGAGTAAATTTTATACGCAACAAATGTATGAAACAATGAATAGGGATAACCCACAATCATACGAATTACAAAAACCTATAATACAAAGTAAGGTAAATGAAGATAAAAATGTAATTAAGGAAAATATTATGCAAGGTAATGAAGTAACAAGTACAAGCAAGGTAAATACAGGTGTTAAGTTGCCATCGATAATAAATGGTTAAAGTAGTTAATTGAATTAAAGATATATAAGTAATTAATATGTAATTAATCTATATTTAAATAATGTAATTATAATAAAATGTTCATGTTATATATAGAAAAAACACCCACAAATTCGTAATAGTAGATTTCGAATTCACCAACATTCGCAGGACCGATTATGTACTAATATCAGGTGCCATATCGAACAGTCTAGACCGTTATAAAATTAGAAAACTGGAAGGAAGACCACTATTATTACCAGCAAACGATGAAGTAAGACCAATGAAGGACAAAGAAATGGTAGTGGCGCGAGCAGCTTTAGCGCGAATCTTTAAGGTAAAAACGCAAATGAGAGACGTCTGTTTAGATCAATTAAATCAAAGTTTGAGGGCACCGATTAATAGTCTAAATGTTACATACATACGGAATTATATACAGCGTGATAACAAAATAAACATAATAGTAACATGGGGCGGGAGTTCAGACAAAATTATATTAAAAGATTGGGGCTAACGGAATTCCTTTATTAAATTACGCTGCTATGGACAAATATTTAAATAGACAATTTTACTTGCAGTTAGAAAGAGTAGAAACTAATGAATAATTTTTGAAGAGAAGTAGGGGTACTATGACAAATCGGGAGAATTCTTACCTCACTGAAGGACACAGTTTAATATGTAAAAAGAAACACAAGGTAACTCACGCCCATGACCCACGAACAGACGTAATATACACGAAATGTATATTTGATTATGCGATTAGGATATACAAATACGAAAATCTAATTAATCATTTCCCTGGTTAACAAAAAGAATTATTTTACAGTTTTAACAAAGTACATTTGAAGTTTGGTTGGAGCATGGTTACTCGACCTTTAGTAAAACGGTAACCATGTGACATAAAAATGGAAAATACTCATTTTGTTTTACTAGTAAAATAATATTACTGAAATTGTGCCAGCGCAGTCCTTATTGATTTAACAAAATTTAAACACGCACTTATTAAAATATACTGGTCTGTAATTCCATTGGAGATTATGAAATATTTGTAATCATTAAAAAAAAATATATTATATTAACATGTAACTTAACATTAAAATATTATGTATCCAATGCTATAGCAAATATTATGTTATTGTATTAGTTATTAAGGTATAATGTGTTAACCAAAAATTTTAATTACTATGTTATTATGTTTAAAAATCAATGAAAAAATATATATTATATTAAATATTATTATGTAATGAAAACTGTAGATAATATATATAAAAAAAATGTTATGATATGTTATATTGTTATATTGTTATATTGTTAAAGAAATATTGTTATGTTTGTGATGAAAATGTATTGTAAAAGAAATTATGTAAAATGAAATCATTGTATGAAAAGAAATTATGTAAAATTGTCTTTATGACAATTATTAACAATTTATGTACTATGTATTTATATCCATGTCTTATGTAAAATTATTTTAAAGATTTTTGTAGTTCTACAAATGTAGCCCTACAAAAAACCTTTGAAAGGGCAGGGAGGTGTAACGGGCTGTGACTACGTACATATTATAATAGTAATAATATATAGAATATTATATTATATTATGCTGTATTAAGTATAATACGCTTGTAGTATAATATCTATTTTCAATAACAGATATAAATGGCGCAGAGGGCACGTAACCCAATAATAGTAATAATATAAACGTCCGGGCGGCCATATCGATAAGAGTATAGAACGCGCGCATTATCCATATTCTGGGAAAGACAAAAAGCCGTAAACAACAAAATAGATAACTTTGAAACATATAATCCCAATTAACATTATTTCGTAGAGGACGCCCGAAATGACGTCAGGTATACGCAGCTATGTACCATTTTATATACTAAAAATGCTATAGGAGGGATATAATAGGAAAACCGACGAAATACGTCGATGGACAAGTGTCCATCAGACGAACACCAGCCAAGACAACGAGCACTATAGCAGGACAGCCATAAGTCGATACGAAGTCACAACCCGTTTTACCATAAATTTACAATTCAATTAATTGGACTTAGAATATTTTCGTGTTAAATAAATACAAATAAACTATCATTATATCATCAACTTGTTATTTTGCTTCGAAATACAATCAAACATGAGTTGACGTGGTTGGCACGTTACACCTTGACCCGGACGTCGCATTATCCGACGAAGTCAGATTGCCTACCAGGGTTGCTACGTCCAACGTCGAGGAAGGTGACTGACCTGCTAGACACCAAAACATAGGGAGAGGTGTCCCCGTTTGCCACAGTTGTAACATTCTGAAACGGGTAGTTATAATTGTATTCGTTTCTAATTGTATGTATTGTAAATATAGATTAATCAAATTTATGCTTACGTCGGGTGCGGTCTTCGGTCTTCCCAATATAGCAATTCCCGCTAATGTTGTATATATGGCTCATTCTAAAGTTAATAAATAAAAACAAATAAAGAAAGTTGAAAAACACAATTGATTGGTCTGCATTATTATGTTGGTGATATTATAAAATATTAAATTCGTTAAACAAAAAGCATGTGGTGCACAATAAAACCAAGTCACGGTTTTCTTCGCAAAAAAACACGTTTTTCACTTTTCATGCCTTGACCCGGACGTCGCACTATCCGACGAAGTCAGATTGCCTACCAGGGTTACTACGTCCAACGTCGAGGAAGGTGACTGAACCGCTAGACACCAAGACATATACCATTTATTTTGCACGTGACCTATTACTTACGCCCTTTGGCCTTTGACAGCCGTCCAAACGGCGTTCGCCTTTCGCGGGGACGGCGACGCGGCTTAATAGTCATAGATTTGACTCCAGTTTACAACTCAGTAGGTGGCTCGGTAGGTTAGGCGTTAGGTTAGGATACTCGTAGGTCGTGCGTTCGATTCCGGTCCCCGGGATTATCGATAATTTGCGGCGGCCGTGTTAAAATCGAATTTTTTTTCTCGAGTTTTTTTTTTCGTCGTTTCGCCATCACTTCCGTCTTATCATATTTAACGAAAATGTTCCGATTTTTTTCAAAATTCGAGTTTTACCGCCTCTACGGACTTCGGACCTCCCCGTCGAAGACTTATTCGAGTTCCCCGTCAAATGATTTAGCAGAGCGGACAGTATCTTTATTACTTTACACGGGCGTGAATATTTGCGTCGAAGAGTTCGATGTCTTTTTTTTTCGAGAAACGAGAAACGCACAGTCCGTGAAAGTCGGCATGTACGCCGATGACAGCGGGCGATTCGTCACCAAGAACATCGTGTACAGGGAAGTTCTGTAATGCAATAAGTGGTAAGTATATTCTAGGTGACGTCCGACGATCGAGTCTAGATGATGGTGATAGTCTGGTTGACTTTAAACCTGACATGTGTAACATATTTTTCAAACACAATACGTTACACCGCTGTTATACTGGTCTGTGTACTACATGCGCCCCGATGATAGTCTGGTTGACTTTAAACCCAACATGTGTAACAGTTTTTTTTAAACCTAATACGTTTTTCAAACTTAATACGTTGTACCGCTGTTGATAGTCTGGTTGACTTTAAACCAACATGTGTAACAGTTTTTTTTAAACCTAATACGTTTTTCAAACTTAATACGTTACACCGCTGTTCTACGTGGTCTGTGTGGAGGTGACTTCGTGATGACCTTGCCTTCGGGCTAAACGGAGAGAAAGTTTGACAACCTCCTCGTGGTTCTCTCTGGATGCGGATTCACTATAATGTGAAGCCGTAACTAATGTCAAACAATGTTTGTAATGTCTGTGTTATTTGTATAGATAGTGCAGACAATTTTTTTAATTTTGAATGTTGTTTTTTATTTGTAATGGAACATTAATTTAAGATTCTAATGTACCTAAATTATATGATGTAAATAACATTAATAAGTCAATTCCACTATGTTTGTTGTAAATTAATGGAAAATGTATTTATTACATTAATTGTTTTATTCACTTAAAGAGTATTAGATTGTACACTGTAAATTGTATTACTATTATATTACTACTGTTTGTATATAAATATATAATATATTGTATTTTTACAATATTTAGATAATTGACATTTTACTAAGAGTTGTATTTCTTTCTTCTTGGTTTTAACATTAATAAGCAATTTTACTATGTTCATAATATGTATATTCATTTTGTATACTAAATCACTGTGAACCGCTGTTAATTAATGAAGACTGTATTAATGGTTGAAAACTTACTTTATTTTATTTGTATTGTGTTTATTAACATGTAAATTTCACTGTACCTACTCACGATATTCATAATATTTTGTACACTTTATAGTTTATATCGCTGAACTACTTGATTAATTTATATAGTATTAATGGTTGAGAGATCGGTTTAGATTACTAAATATATAAATCTTCACATATAATTATTATTGTATATTATAATCAGGGCTCGTAACTTCATGCACTAAAAAACACATAAATAAGCATGCATTCATGCACTAAAAATTGTCAAAATATGCATTAAAATATGCGCTTAAAAGTTCGAAAATATGCATTTATATGCCTTAACATTTTTAAATTATGCACTCAAAATATGCATACAAAAAAAACATGACCAAATTTTAAAATAATAAGAATAAATCCATACATTTTAAAAGTATTTTATTCCTTTTAATTTTTATATATTTAACAGTCAAAATTAATAAAATAAAAAATAAAATTAATACTTGTGAAGTTCAAATAGCTTTGTCATCTTTATAAATTTTAATTAAGTAGTCATTTTTGTCTAATTTGTGCACACCCTTATTCAGCACCAACAATGAAAACATTTGGAATGAAATATTAAGTATTTCATTTTGAGATAATTTAGTAATATATATTTTGTAAGTGTTTTTTTTTATGTTTTCCAACTTAAGAGGGCACACTAGTAGACAAAATATGGCATAAAACCATGGTTTCGTAATTCAAGTAATACGGCTTATTGAAGTGGTTTACAGTAAAAATACCTATTATAAAAATTGTAGAGAAGAACTTTTTTTACAATCGTAAGAAGCCTGATTTTCGATATTTTTATTAATTAGCTAAATAATTAATCAATAAAAAATTTAAAAACCGTTATAATTTACTATGCTATATTGGACGATTGGAACAAGATATCAAAAATCGGAAGGAACTCTTCAAATATTTGTCTAAAAAATATTTTTATGAAATAATATGCACTAACGACTGTAAAAAATCAACTATATGCTAAATATGACTTTACACCCAAAACATGCAAAAACATGCACTATCAAACTTCATATCAATATTATTATTGTTATGAAACGGATTTGTATCTCAGTTAGCATGTTTTCCTGTGTAGCAAAAAAAACATGCAGATGCATGAACTTACGAGCCCTGATTATAATAATCGACATATTTGTATTAATTGTTTTACTCACTATTCACTAATAGAGTATAAGTTTTTTGTTAAACACCATTTTCTTCTTCGTTTTATTCTTATTATTATAAATGTAATTATTACAATATTTATATAATTGAAATTGTAGTAATTGTTTTGTTTAGTAAAAGAGTATGTTTTTTTGTTAAACACCATTTAATAATTGTATTTCAGTTAATTTCTATTGTGCTAATAATTGTGATTTTATTTTATTCAATTATTAGATTATTACTATGTGTATATAAATTGCAATTCATTAAATTATTTAATTATTTATACATTGACAATATTTGTTTTGTGTCTTTGTGCCACTGAAGAGTGCCATTGGTTCTTAATTAAGTGAATATCATAAGAATAAATAATTCGTAAAAACATACAATTGATTTTAACGACATAATCATGGTGCATTAGTTCAATGACGATTTATTAAAATTCAACTGCTGTAAGCACAACATTTAACCGTAATAGTATGAATAACTAATAACGATTTAAAAAGCCATTCATACAGTGCATATCTTAATAACAATGCATAGATAGGTACTAGGTGTATAAATGATAAGATACTGCATATTATTATGTTATTTACATTTTTATGGCAGTGTTCGAACGGCTGTTGTAGATATTTTTTGTATAAACACCATTTAATAGCTGTGTTCCTTTCTTTTTCGTTTTATATCTAATCTAATCTAATAGGTAATACATTGTAATGTGTAATACAACATTTTGTTAGTTGCGAATTGCTGTTGATTAATTTTTTTCTTATTATTATTACTGTTTCACATAATATTATGACACCATTGATGACACTATTTTATTATCTAACAATTATAATATTATGTAGTGTGTTACTACATACTACGTCACCGTGAATGGATATAATTTCTTTTGTCACTTTGTGGTCATTGCTGTGAATAATAGTAACTCTCATATGAGACGGAAACACATAATATATTATTTACTTTTTTATGTCAAACTTTTTCAAGTACCATTCAATATTATAGTGACTATTATAGTAGACTGCTAAATTATTTATTTTAGTGGAGTAATGCCACTGTACAAATTGCTGTTAACTATTTTTAATACTTATTATAATATTATAGGTATTCTTATGTAAAAAAGTTAAAACAATATTTAATAGTAAAGTTGTGTAATTTATTTTATATTAGAAGTCAATATTTTTACAATAATTGATGTGTTTGTTTGACTCATTGTAGACTATTAATACTAAAATCTTTTAATGACGTCGTATTTATTTATTTGTTACATACTTTAGACATAATTCTATGCAACATCTACCTAGGTCATTCATTTCACTGACATCCTTAGAACCCTTATAACTATTATCTTATCTGATCCACACACCACACATATAGTTTATTGTGTTAAAATAGTATGAACAATATGTATTGGTAACTTATAGAAATTTAAAAAATCTTTCATACCGTACGCTCAGTACACACATAGTAATTTAAAAATATACAGTTGGAAAGGAAAAGGAAAAGAAAATATAATTGTAAATGAAATAGTCATGTTTTTAGGCCATTAATTTATTGATCATCTGAAAAAAAACATAAAGAATAAACGTAGAAAATTGTTTGTTGAGAACAAATGTTCCTGTTAAAAACTTACTTCTGCTATCGGTACCTGAAAATATTATGTTTGATTAGAATTATTAATTTCAAAAACTAAAGTATTTATATTATATCCTTACATCTTCTTGCCCCGGCTTCGAATGAGGCATCACTAATTTCCTGAAAATGATGTGTTCAATTAGAATTTATTATCAATATCAAACACTTAAATATTATATAAATATATCCTTACGACATTTGGCGGTGGAGACTCGCAAGCAGTTACGTACGGCTGCTCCTGAAAATTATTTGTTTAATTAGATTTATCAATTTCAAAAACTAGATTATTTTTTTTAATTTCTTACTATTATATTTTTAAAGATTATACTAATATATACTTACATCG
>CARXXK010001286.1:0-38645 GCA_949089665.1 Macrosiphum euphorbiae | reverse complement strand
ACTCTAGTTGAGATCCAAAACTGAATGTCATTTGGCCCTCTACTAATTTAAAATTTAAAATAGATAGGTATAGGTACATTTATGACATTTCAACAAAATAATTTGATTTTAAAATTGTTATAAATATATAAAAAAAAATTTAACACAAATTACAGTAATTATTACAACTTTTTCTTTAAACCGCAGTAGTTGTATTCTATAATTTAAAACGGTGAGTTCCTTTGCCTACCTATATATAAACGTTCAATATTTAACAACTACACCGCTGACCGCGCGTTAAAGTCACCGAGTCACACGCTCCGCGTTCTGTCAATATGTACTTATCCGACACTCTCGAAATCGCAAAAGTTTAAAATATTATTTTATTATATCGTGCATGGTGCATATTATATATAATATGACATGCAACGTTATTTTTGTCTGCCAATACACGTGTAACGGGTATGAATATTATAATGTCGAACGTATATGTATTTTAAGCGTCATTCCGAGGCGCCCGTCCAATCGCGGGCGTACCTATATAATATGTATTTATTTACCACGTTTGTTTGCACAAGTGATGTGTATAAAAACCCCACTACCTACCTACTATGTATGATAATAATAATATGACGTTCGGTCCTCCGTCGCGCAATAAGTCCCCGCGGAAGGCATTTGGCCCAGAGTACTGGCTCTACTAGGTACGATGGGCAGAATATAATAAGGACAATCGTAGTGATGTATACAGCAATTACACGTAGCTGCAGGTATATACACCGGGGTCGAGGGCGCACGCTCGTTTTACCATTTACCTCGCACCGTACACAGCACAGCTTATAATTTATATATTGTATAATATACTCGTCCACATAAAACATATCATTACTGAGGCCGAGCCTAATAGAATTAATTTTCCGGCGTACGTCGTATATAATATTATTATTATATTCTACTCGCGTCTTCGTCATGCAATAATAATAATTATAATAATAATAATAATAATAACAATATTGTCGGCTGGAATCGGTTCACACGTTTCACGTCGTTAATATTATCGTTATATACCGGTAACATGCTTACAATATACGTATACGAGTATATTACATAATGTGACTCGTATTATATTATAATATGCACCCAGCGAGAGGGCGTAAAACGAAGACACTCGGGAAAAAGAAGCCATCGAGACGCCTTTAATTGGTTTTAAACGATATAATTTCATATATTTTGTTATACTGCATAATATAGGTACCGTAAAGTTAACGGTGTTTCCGAATTGTGGACAAAGTGACAAAAACCATGTGAGTTGCGGACGAAATCTAAAAAGGTAACATACGAATTGCGGACACAAATATAAGATACGAATTGCGGACAAATGTCCAATTTTTATTTTTATTTTTGATATTAACGATTGTGGACGTTGGGAAATTACTGTTCGATATTAACGATATATATATATATATATATATATATATATTATTTATCAGCATATAAGATTGTGCAGGCGCTTTTGAAACGACTGTCAAAAAATATGTTTAATATGTTTAATGTGTCGTCTTTCTGTTCGTTTATTTCCAATTTTTCTGTATAAAAATGTATAGTGAAAAACTTAAAGAGTTACGTGTGGTTGACGGTTTTAAGTTCCGTTTTCATCGCATAATGAAAAATGAAATTCAACGGTGGGCGTGTACAAATAAAAGGTGTAATGCATTTTTAAAATTTGATACACATGGTGTTGAAATAGACAATAATCTTGAACATAATAATCACGCGGCCGATGAGAAACGATCACTTGTGCGGCAGAAATTAAGTAACAGTGTCAAACGTAAAGTGGTAGAGCAGCTATGTGAACGCCCCAGCAAAATTATACATTCTGAGATTACACCAGATGATTTAAATATATTAGACTCAAAGGATATAAATTTAATCCGAAAAAATATTCACACTGCTCGTATGAGTAAGTATCCAATATTACCTAAAACACTTTTGGAATTTTATGCGATGGTTCCCGACGTAGTAGATAAATTACACGCCAATGGAGGTGAAAAATGGATTATTGACATTGACAATAATAAAGGTGTTGTGTGCTTCTCTACAATATGCGTATATTGGTGTCTTCAAACAAATTGTTGATAACACGCAGGACGTTTTCGAATTGACTATGAGAAAATACACTATTTATTATATCTTATTGTTATAAAAGCTATACTCTATGTCATCCTGGTCGAATTTGTTTCCGGAAATCAAAGTATCCATTTCTACCTCCAACGTCAGAATTTTTAGAGTTGATTATATAATTTCGGTTCAGTGGGCATATTTTATTTTATTTTTTTTATTGGTCATTTTATTTTTTTAAGCAATACAATGTCATTAAGAACCAATAGAATGTGCCAAGATTTGTTTAAAGAAATGCATTATCTTTATAATTTTAATGAGTACCTATTTAAAGACGTGTGAAACTATTTTTTGTATAATGTTCACAATCCAAATTACTTCAACTTTTTATAGGATTCTACGTAAATACTAACACAATTTAACCCAAATATGGTAGTTTAATTTATAGTTTTCTGATGAACATACATTATTTTTCCAACGTTTGTAGTATTGTCATAAATAGAATATTCACTTCTGTGGTAATATAATATAAAAACATTTTAAATGTTCTTATTTTAATTAAATTATGACATGAAGTTAAAAAGTCACATAGAAAAAAGTAGAAATTGATGTCCTGAAGACGAATAGGTAGGTAATATAATTTTACGATGGCTCACCGCTTTGTTGTAAGTACTTATTGTACCTATACCTATACATGCCATTTTTGCTTCGGTATTTAACTATGGTACAACCACAGACAGATGAATCATTGGAAGAAAATCAACAAAATATGGTCGTAAATTCCAATAAATTATAATAATTGTGACCCCGACGTGTTATAATAATTAAAAAGGTTGGCAAGTGGGTGTCGCTCTGCTGTACAGTAGGTTACAAGTGGGTAGTGATATTAAATTTGAATTCAACGATATAATATCATTGTATAAGAAAAACGATTCTGAGCGGAGACGGTATGTCAGTCTAGGTATAAGACATATTATATACATTATACATATCTATGGTACTAAACCAAAATTTGACCTATAATAGGTACCTATAATAAATTCCAAAATTAATCATATCACAATATCCATTAGGTACTTATAACGCGTTATACATCAACAAAAACCGTGATTCTATCATAGATGTATAATAGTACACTTTAGAAGTTTCAAGTACCCACGAATAATATTATTCAATCACAACAAAATAACTCAAATAGTTATTCTAAGTTTTTTAATATGTAATTTCGTCCAAATTTGAATTTAAAATGTCTGTAAAAAATAACTGTGTTCATATATTTTTTATATTTTTTGGTTACAGTATGAACTATTTATGAGAACCTTTGTTGTGTGTCCCAGGTGTCCCAGGTGTTGTGGTTGCCATTGGCGAGTAGCGCGCGTAGACCTTTTTTTAATTCCTGGTTACGGCGTTCGACTGGGTTGGCCCAGGGGCGTCATTTCAACTTTTTTTTTGTTGGTGCCAAAAAGTTTGCAGGCCATTCAAATCATTACCAGGCCACATATTTTATTTTTATTTTTGAAAGCGAAAGGGGTCAAGTAGGGACAAAAACTGTAGAATATTTGGGCCTATGTAATTTGCTCCAAAAACAACAACAAAAAAAAAAAAACAAATATGCAATTTGCGCCACATCTAAAATTGTATTTTGGTAATTTGCGCTACTTTTTAAGTTTGTAATTTGCGCCAAATGAAACTAAATAAAAAGGCAATATTTAATCTGCGCCATCGTTTACCTACAAAAGTTGTAATTTGCGCCATAGTTCACCTTATTGAAATTGTAATTAGCGCCACAAGTAAAACGAACTCCAAGTATATTAAATACCTAAGTAAATTTTCGTTTAGTAATAAAACATATAAAAATCAGTCATATTATAATTATAAATAAAAGTATACAAGTAAAACGAATTCCATGTATATTAAATAAGTAAATTTTCGTTTAGTAATACAATTTTTGTAATATAACACGCATAATTTTTGAAATAAAATACCTAGCTAGGTACTTATAATACCTAGCTTACTCACGTTTTTTATATTTATAGCTTGATGATGAAACAAAGCATTTTCTGTCAATTTTATTTTGTCTGTAGTCTTCATATATTTGTTGAAAAGTTTCCAAACGAATTTTATTTTTAGTAGAATTTCGTTTTTTAAGATGTATACTTTTAATTTTAATCAAAGTTTAGGTTTGAAATCTTTTCAGTATGTCCAAAAAGTAATCGGAGATCAATTACGTCTAATTACGTCTCTATTATCAGTAGAACACAACAATATTATATTGGACACACGTCGTTACGTATTATTGTATATCCTATGCGATATCAGTAAATATAAGTTATAACTGCTGGTAAATTCCAAAAATATTGAAGTTGAAAGTGTGGTGCAAGTTACATATTCCATTTCGTTTTCTGTCGTGGCGCAAATTACCAAAATTAATTTGTATATGTGGCGCAAAATACATATTATATTTTTATATTTTGGTGCAAATTACATACGCCCTTAAATGTACCTTTTGATGGCGCAAATTACAGGTTATTAAATTGGCGCAAAATACCATCTCCCGAATATTTGTATACTTTATTTAATATGTCACTTATATTAGTATGAAAATTTCTCAATATTGTTTCTATTTTTGACGAACTATGTGTAAGTATACTTTTAATGTATTTATTTTATATTGTGAATATCAGTGTACGGTGGTATTTGCATTTGGTAAATAAATGTATTGGTATATAACACTTTATAGTAAAATATCTAACTGAACCTAACCTACACATTTTTTCTCTCTGCATACTCAAAATATATAGTAGTAGCTAGTTAGCTTAATAAAACCAGAAATTTATTTTATGGGTACCTTTCTTCACAATATTTGTGTCATAATTTTATCAATTATAATTTTGTGGGACCACAAAACCACATCAAACATTCTTGGAAATTATTAGTGCAATACATTTTTTTTAATACTGAAAAAAAATATAAAATTAAAACACATAGGTATATCAGCGCTTATATTTATTAATGGCAGGCCAAAGAAGGAGTTTTAAAAAAAGTTGGTGCAAATGTACACCCTGCACCCCCCCAAATGACGCCCCTGGGTTGGCCCTCGGGTGATATACCGGAGTTGTCCAGCCCTCGGCTCCCCACTGTTCGATCGCTTTACGCATATCGTTTGCTACGAACTGTGAGCCGTTGTCGCTTAAGCACACACGGGGGTATCCGAAAAGAATTCTCGTTCGAGCGTTTCGGTTATTGTTTTTGTAGTGGCTGTTCCGAGGGGGTATGCCTCGGTCCACCTACTAAACAAATCCGTGGCGACCAGTATATATTGTTTTCCCCTACTCGTGCGCGGGTAGGGGCCCATGAGGTCTATGCTTACCACCTCCCAGGGGTGTCGAGGTATTCTGGTGGTCGCGGGGCCGTCTGCGCGCGTGTTTAGTGGTTTGGTACACGCGCATATGTGACACGACTTGACGTACAGTCGGATGTCGTTTTTTTGTCCTTTCCAAAAAAAACGTTGTTTGACCGCCCTGTACGTTTCTTTCCAGCCCGGGTGGTTTGCGAGTACGTGATCGTGGTAAGTCCAGATCACGTTCTGCGTGTTGGTTTTTGGGATGACTACGGGTGTGTGTTCGCCCAAATTTATCCGGAGAAGACCGTCGGTAAAAATGAATTGTTTTTTTTTTCCGAGGTACCTCCGGTATTGCGCGCTGGGTCGTCCGTTGTCATGTTGTGCGCTATGTCTCGTGTGTTGGGGTCATTGGCCTGCCATGTCACGAGCATAGCGTGTGTGATTGTGGGATGACTAGTGGTGTTAGCCAAATTCGTCGTGGCGAACAGATTGTCGGCCGGTGAGCTAGTAGTGGTGACGAGTGGTGAGGTGGGTACTCCTACTAGTCGTTCCTCGAGGTGTTCCTCGTCTACCGGGGGCCCGGTAGTCGGGTTGCGGGAGAGCATGTCCGGTGCTTCGTTCTGTACGCCGGGCACATGCGTGGTTTTGTAATCCAGGTTGGCCAGCTGTAGTGCCCACCTGGTTAATTTTGAGTTTGTGTTTTTGGCTCGGTGGAGCCACGTGAGTGCTGAGTTGTCTGTGTATAGGTCAAACCGGCGTGCCTCCAGGTATGGTCTAAACTTATCGGTTGCCCAGATTATCGCGAGGCACTCGCGTTCTACCGCGGCGTACCTTGTTTGCGTATCACTAAACTTTTTTCTTGTGTAGGCGATTATCCGCCTTTCGTCCGGGCTGTCACCCCGTTGGAAAAGGACGGCACCCGCTCCTATCTCGCTAGCATCGGTCTGTAGGCAAAACGGTTTTCCGTAATCCGGCGTCGATAGTTTAGGCGAATCGTACAGGGCGCGTTTTATTTTGGTAAATGCCGCCTGTTCGGTTTCGGTCCACGACCATTTGGTTCCCTGTTTGAGTCTATTCGTTAGGGGCGCTATGGTGTCCGCGTAGTTGTCGACAAACTGGCTGTACCAGTTGCAAACGCCCAGGAACTTCCGTAGGTCCCTCAGCTTTGTTGGTGGGGGGTAGTTTATGATGCCCTCTAGTTTCTCCGGTTGTTTGTCTATACCGTCGGAGGTGACTAGGTGTCCAAGAAATAAGATTTCGGTTGATCCGAATCTGCATTTCTCGGGGTTGCATGTCAGCCCGTGTCTCTGTAGGCGTTCTAAAACTTTGTATAAGTGGCACTGTTGTTCATCTGTAGTGTTTGAAAACACCACTATATCGTCTAGATATACGCGGACGAACTCGTCCAGGTACCCCCTCAAGACTTCGTCCATTAGTCGCACAAAGGTCATGGGGCTGTTTTTGAGGCCGAAGGGGAGGACTCGGAATTGGTATAGGCCCCGACGGGTCCTAAGCTTAAGTGGTACTTGCCAGTACCCCGACTTAAGGTCAAGAACGCTGAACACTTTTTCCCCTCTCATTTGACGTATCAGCGTGTTGAGGTCGGGCATTGGGTAAGCGTCGGACTCAGTGATATCTTTGAGCCGCCTATAATCAATGCACAGTCGGGGTGAGCCGTCTTTCTTTTTTGCTAAGACGATGGGTGCGGCACACGGGGATGTGCTTTGTTCTACCAGTCCCTGCTCCTCCATGTCCCGTATCATGGTATCGATTATGGCCTGTTTTACCGGTGGATAGGGATATGGTTTGAGAGCTATGGGTGTTTGGTTTTTGAGGAGGATGTCGTGTTCTATTAACCTGGTGCGGCCTACCCTACCGTTGAATACGTCCGGATAGTTGCGTACTACTTCGGCGAGTTTCGCGCGTGTGTGGTGGTCACCGTTTATTGTTAATTTGTCGACATCTAGTGCTGGGCTGGGGGTGGGTATCCGACCTTCCCAGCACGCTGTTGTTCTCCTATTCGAACCTAAATGAATAGTGCTTGTTGTGTAGTCCCAGGTGACTTCGTTTTGTACGAGAAAGTCGTGACCTAGGAGCATGTCGCAGTATAAATTGTCCAGAATGGCTGCGTTGAAGGTGACCGTGAGGTCTCCGATTCTGGCTACGAATGTGGAGGTACCACTTGTCATTGTGGTGTGTCCATCCACCATTCGTACCTAAGTTTGTTGTCCGTGGTGGGGTGTGCCAAATTTTTGTGCGGTGTTCGGGCTTACATACGATTTTTGTGCTTGGGAGTAGAGCTGTTACGGGGCCTGACCTAAATTCGAGTTCGACCGCGGGGGTCGGAATTTTGTGGGGCATACTCGTTTAGCGTTATTCGACGTTGGTTGTGGTTTATAGCTGGATAACTGGTTCTTAACCGCGTTATCGGTGTTCTGGGGAGCGGTTTGCACCGCCATTACCAGAGCATTCGTTTCGGTTACCTCTGTGCTATGTGTATGTACTGTATGTGTACCTGTTAATTTCGTAGTAGGGGTCGTTGATGCGGACCTTTGGGGTGCCGCGTGGTGTGGTGATGGTAACCTGCTACTTAACGAAATTGTTGATGTTTGGACGGGTGATATATGTGAGGACGCCGAGTTTATCGATGCGCGTTTGATGGTTATATCCCCGTCTGTAATGCCGAACGTTGTGTGTGGTGGCGTGGTTGTGTGTGTGTGTGTGTGGTGGAGGCGGCGGCGTGGACAGGCGTCCGCCGACTCATTTCCCGTTTCCCGAACGCGGTGTGTTCCCGGGGCAGTCACTGTTCCAGTGAGGACCTCCACAGTATCTGCACGGGTTGGGCGGTTGCGGCTTGCCTGCGGTACCGTCCCGTGTTCGCGGTTGGTGCGTTGGTTGAGGTGGGCGGGTTTGGGAAAATTTTTTTTGCGCCGGTTTCGGCTGTGGCTGTGTCGCTGGTTCGTCAGGTGTGTACTCCAGGACTCCAGCGATCCGGCGGAGGTCTCCGAAAGTCGCTGGTCTTTGCAATCTTATGTGCGTGCGGTATTCGTTGCGCGTTAGTCCGACTATCGTACCTACTAGCTGTGTTTCAGATAGTCCGGTATTGACGCGACGTGCAAGTTGATTTTTTTGCGTTACGAACTCCGTTAGCGATTGCGTTGGTGTTTGTCGGACGGATACTATCTCTGCCCGCAGCCGTGACTGAATTTCCACGTTGTCGAATTTTTCTGAAAATTCGGCGCGGAACTCGTCCCAGGTGACGTCCAGTAGTCTGATGGTGTTCCACCAGGTACTGGCTGCACCCTTTAGCTGCTGTGCGATAATATTTGTCCAGGCCGACCTATCTATACGCGTTTGGTACATTATCGACTCCGCTTTATGAATAAATCTTGCCGGGTCCTCAGGTGTTGTCCCGTGGTACTCCGGCAGCGAATGTCTCGCTGCACATACGTCGTCGTATGGTATCATTTTGAAAGCAGATTTTAATAAAAGTGTAAAAGTATCAGTAAAAGTGTTAGACAATTTTATAAAATCAAATATTTACTTTGTTATAAAATTAATCTAATTTTAAGTAACCTATTAATTAACTTGTGTTGATTCAAGAATAAATAGCCATTAGTGGAATCATAGGACCTTCGCCAAAGTCATAATAATAATCTCAATAGACATACCATCTTCATCTTCAAAAGTGTAATCTATATGAGAAAAAATATTAAGATTTAATAGACTATAACATTTAATATATAAACCTAACATTACTTATCAAAAAAATTTAAAAAATATATAAATACAGTTTATTATTATTATTTTAAGTTTAAATTTGTACAAAATCACATATTAAATAATGAGAATAATGATTTTAGTTATATTGTTGTAATTTAAAATAATATTCATGGGGACTTGAAACTTCTCAAATACCTAATAATGCAAATAATATTTATAATATTTAATTCAACTTAACGGCTGCTATCGTATTATTAATAATAACAATATAATTAATATAATATAATATAATATCCCAGACTGACAAATCATCGACGCTCAGAATCGTTTTTCTTATACAATGATATTATATCATTGAATTCAAATTTAGCACCATCCATTTCAGTCACCAATGTGTAACCTACTGTAATACAGCAAAGCGACACACACTTATCCGATTTTTAAAAATTTTATTTGATAAAATAAAATATTTTCACTAAGAAATTCTGTTGAAATAAAATCGGTGGACATGGTATAATATTAATATGATTCAAGTATAATTTGCTTTGTTGAGTCTAAAACTTACCCACGAAAAAGAACTTTATGGTCTGCAAAGAATTTTAATTGTAATATTAACATCTGTTAACCGGCGCTACGTATATGCAATTTTGCTACATTGACGTGTAGGTGGCACCTCTGCTCTGTATTATCGCTGGTCTTTAAACGCATTTGATATACGAACAGTAGCTGGGTACAATTATTTGCGGGTATACGAGTAAAGGGGTATAAAAGTGTGTCAAATTTTGTTTGGGATTTGAGAATGGGTATAATTTAAGGAGGGTTAATCGTTTTTACTCCCTGAATTTATAACGACCATGTGACGGGGCTGAGAATAGTTAATAAAACTTATTGATAATAACAGTAATTTGAAATTATTTAAAGGATGATAGCTTTATACTTATTTAAATTCAACACTGTCCTAACTCCTAATACTATATCTATAACTATAATTATATCTATATCTATAACTATAACTATAATTATAACTACTATAACTATATTATTACTATTATTATTATTTCTCTAATTTTATTCAACATCCACATGGTTACTAAAATCCTATTTCTATGTCACCAACCACTATAACACCAACTACCGACAGGATCCACTATTCATTGACTTCCATTCAAACCTGTCCAAGATTCTTCACAATATATATATATTTACTAGTATTTAAAAGGTAGTGGCCAGGGTTGCTTATACCAGCGAGTGCAGTGCATAGTGCCATGGTGGGTATAAGTGGGTAAATGGGTTAATGTGTTTATTTGTATTGTGTATAGTGTTACTGTGTGAAGTTTCTGGTAGTATAAAATATGTTGCTGTATAATAATATTAAATAAAAAAACTATTTAGGTGCTATATATAGCATATATTTAGATGCTATACTTGTAACTTGTAAATATACTCTAATAAGTGTAAATCTATAGCACCTACCTACTTATATATTATTTTATATGCTACTACAAAAAAATACTAAACACATATAATATTATATAGTAATATATACATGTATTTACAAAATACAGAAAATTGTATTACTTACTTGGTTTATACTGTTTATGGGTACCAAATTGGCTGAGTTTAAATAATATCTTACTATCACGTGCACTCATTAACTTTTCCATATTGCCCAATAGCTATGAAACATCAAGGTACGTACAATACTATTTTGGATCCATGTTCTGATAAATAATAGCTTTTGTTCATTTAAAATTGCATTATTTCATTGTTGATGTGTGCACCTATAATATGTATCTAAATATTTAAATATTGAAAATAAAAAGAACAATTCATTTTCAACAAACTTAAAGAAAGTAAGGAAAGTTAAGAATAATTTTGGAAAACTTAAACAAATTACAAATTAAAACGGCAATCGGAAAAATGTAATATTATTCAAATGAAAGTTAAAACTGTTACGTATATAATTTAAATGTTTTTTTTGACGAAATTGAAATATAAACATTAACAAGAAGTAAACAATTTTCTTGTATCAGTATCGATTATAAGGAAATTAATAACAGACATTGGCCAGCATATTATTTTTTTATAATATAAAATATAAATAAATAATAATTATTTATAAACTTTTATATTATTATGTTTGTAGCCTATTCAAGATAATAATTAATACTAATAGTAGGTATAATAGCCTTACATTATAGCCAGGGCTAGTAAGTAAAGTGATGTATATGTTCATAAAAATTTTATAGTTTATCATAAAAAGTTCTTATCAAATATATTCCTTGATATTATATGGTTATAAGTTATAGTATATTTAACCTAAATAGTTGTATTTAAACTGTATTACCATTTACATATTTTAATATTATACCATTAAACATAATATAGGAAATCCAAAATACAAATAAATTTATCTCGGTAACAAATGTGCATTTTCAACTATATTATTAAAAAAAATTGTATTTTTACTTCAAGTGTAAATGTTAAGGGTATAAACGTTTTCCTACATTAATTGATTTTCCATTTATTTTGTAATTTATTTTTTGAGTTTTTTTCACAATTTTACACTACTTTTTATGGTTAGTTATTAGTTATTACAAATTACAATGTACTTAGTCTTAACACAAGACATGATCGACATTTTATATTTTATTGCACATAGATACAATTTGAGCATAGACGAGTTGTCTAGTATATGATAGTCTATAGTAGCCTACTAATTTATATTTTCTAGATATTTACTACATGTACATAAGTAGTATATATATGTCTGTCCTGGAACAGCTCATATAATATCAATAAAAGATCACAAAGAAAACAATGTGCAAAAAGATCACAAAATCGAAATGCAATAATAATTAAAATATTTTTTGGTAAAACTTATGATATTAATAATTAAAATCGAAATGAAATATAGTGTATTAAAAAATATTTTTAAAGAAATTGAATACCTTAGTTAAAGGAATTTATATTTATAATAAAAGAATGGAAAGTATAAAAAATTTTAATAAGGTACAAGAAAATGAAATGCAAAACGAAATAGAAAAATCAATATTAAATAATGAAATCTTTGTTAAGTTCTGTAAATATGAATACTATAATACTAATAATAAAAAAAATATTAAAATCATGAAATATAATCTAAATAAAATTATAATTAAAGGAACTTTAAATGTTTATGAAAAAAATCTGTGACTAAGGATTTTTAATATTTTTCAAAAGTCATTGTAACAATATAGAAGGAGCATTGTACTAAATTTTCAAGTATTTTTACTCAACAAATAAAGTTTTATTGACATTCATAGAAAAAAAACTAATAAAATGGGAAACTGCAAATGTAACTAAACAGTTAAAAACATATCATAATATTTTGAAAATTTTATCATGTATAGAAAATGCAAATATAAACAAGCAGTGAAAATTTCATGTATATACGTTCATTTGTTTTAGAGTTACAGTAAAAACCAAAATTTTGGGTAAAAAATCCCGTTTTTCCTTAATTTTTATGTTGTTTTTTCCGGCACAAAACTATTGGGAATTTTAAAATTTGACCTCCCGAATATGCACCAACTAGATTCAGTTTTCCATCGAACAAGATACTGTTGAAGAAAATCGAAGCAGTTTTACGGCCCAAAACCGTGATGACAGACACAAAAATGAATAAATAATAAAAATAAAAAAAACACACATCAATGTAAAATAAATACATTCATCGTTCCACTCAGAATCTAAAATTGATTTTTGTAATAGAAATATTGAAATGTATACTGCCGTTAAAATGATGAAAAAATATACCAATTTTGATGAGACTTATTATGAATAATATGAGGCAAGTAAACAATTGTGTGTAAAATGACTTGTCAACAAGAAAATAATAGAAATAATTGGACATGTACATTTTAAAAATTGTTTAGAACAAAGTTGAAAACAGATACGTGATTTTCAAATAAATGAAAATATAAAGAGAACGTAACACCGGCATTTGTTTTCTCTGTCTTACAAGAGAGTAACATAGGAAATTTAAGCTCAGCATAAAACATTAAGCTTTTCTAGTTTAAAAATTAGAATGAATCGACCTATTATGAAACATGATTTTTAGTTATGAGCTTTTTTAATTAACGTTATATTATATACGTAAAATTTGCTAAAAAATTTAACTACAGTAAAAACTCCTATAAAAACAAAGATAATTTTCTTACCATCAAGTTTCATTCACTCTAAATTTAAACTAACAAAGTCAAACGTGATCTGCTGAGCTTAAATGTGCTGTTACGTAATTGTAAGACGGAGACAACAAATGCTCGTGTTACATCCTCTTAATTATTAAAACTGGCAGTTCAAATAGTTTGATTGAAACACAACTCCCACTCCTTCCAAATGAACACCCTTTCAAATTACTTTGAAACTAATTAAACTAACTTACTAATTACATAATTTAATTACATTCCTGTATTTAGCAAAATTATACCAGAAGGTCTCAGAAGTATACACTATTATTTCACCCACCTACCCACCCAACTTTCAAGCCAGTTATAAAATTGAACTAGAAATCAAAATTGAAAAAGGTTTTAATTTGTAAAATATTTTGATTATTATATTGCAACAAATATTTCATCAGTCATTACTATAATATTGTTATTTCATAAATAAAAATAAGTGTATTAACTTACAGGCAAAGGTTTTAATTGAGAAAATATTTGTTCACAATAATTATTTTCAAGCTTGGCTCTTTGATCTATTTCATGTTTTAGTGCCATTTTGGTTAACTTTAATTTGTTAAGTAAGAATGGAGATTCTTGGCATGGTTTATTACTATCATTTCCAGTACCGGTCACTGAAAAGAAAAAATATAGAATTATTATGCAACTCAAATTTAAGAACTATTTTTTAATTACAGCTTAAAAGTATAGGTAACTCACTTGTATATACACTCAATAAGAATTTTTTTGAGAAATGTTTAAGTTTATTTTTTAATTCTCCTTTTTCTGTTTCTAGTGAATCAATAGCTGCTTGCAAATGGTCCATCGTTTCTTCTTATTCTTTTGACTTTATTTTTAATTGCTGTTGTGTTTCATCCAATTAATATAAAACAAACATTTTCTAATAAATAATATATTTTTATCTATTTTTCCACATAATAAATATTTTAATTTATAGTTAACCTTAAAGTCAATAATTTCTGGTATTGATGACCGAACTTTATCTTTTGATGCAGATTCTCTCATTAATTGAGTTTGTAGATCTTAATTTTGTTTACTTAGTTCATTAACCAGACCTTTAAATTTTACAAAAACCAAATTCAGATCAGCTAAACTTTCCAATGCTTGTCCTTTTCAATCAATGTCTGCTTGCAAATGGTCCATCGTTTCTTCTTATTCTTTTGACTTATTCTTCTTCAATTAGATATTATCATACAATGTGTCCCGTGAACAGGTGGGTACGTTAGTTAGTAAAATAGCTTTAAAATAAAAACCTATAAACAATATTCTCACCTTTAAGTTTCATAACTCGCTCCAATATGGTATGTATATAATTATCTTAAAGAATGTCAACGTCTGAAAATTGTCAACACATTGGCTCGACTTAATAGTTTCTTGTATGTGGTACATCATATATTTCAGTTTTGAAAACCATAATAAGTATAATCCACTGTATGAACTAAAAACGATAAACCACTAAGTAACTTTTGGCTTTGGCAAACATTTAAAATCGGAACTTGAGTAATATACTTATATAAGTGTGTGTGAATTAGACATTATTAAGTTTCTAAGACTTTTCTAGGTGAATTAAAATTATCGACTGTAAGACTCTTTGGAGACGCCAAATCCTTTATTTGTCTGTTCATTTTCTTCAAACTCATCGTTGGAGAAATATAATTTTCTGAAAATATAAAGTTGTAAAAAATATCTGAATACCTACCTAACTAATATTAAATTAATTCAAAATTAAAAGATTTTACTTCTTACATGATTAACTAGTCGTGCTCAGAGTGGTACCAGTGCTGCTGTAAATTATTAAAATTTCTTTTATATTGTTTATTTTACTCCTCTAAATAGACATGCGGTTTGGATTATGTTTGGTGACAGCCTCTGGCCATAATAATATCTACTATAAGTATACCGAGCCTTGTTTATAATTACTGATTGTGAAATGATTACCGCAGATTCTGCTCCAGATAGAAATTGGGTAATCATTTAATTTGAATATTTATTTCCTTCAATTTTCATTTTTTGGAAACCTATGTTTGTGAACAAATTACACTGGCACCATATTATTAAGAAATATAATCAGTACAACTAGAAAATAATACTTACAAATGAAAATTAAGGTAATGTGGCGAGGATGTTTTACTAAAAAGAAAACACTTATGCTTGGCAACTTTTTACTAAAATGTATGAATACAACACTGTACGAAAAAAATTTACTATTTCCGTACAAATTTAAAATACCTTGATTCAAATGATTCAATTAAAGTCGGCGAACATTAAAAAGATATTATGTTGTTGTTATTCATTTGATAACAATTATTACTATCTTAGTGATAAGCACGGTATTTATAGACTTAATAAATTTGAATAGTATTTTGTTTTAATGTTTTGTTGATCGTTGATGTGATAATGTGATATTACCTACTTATTACTTTAGTTATTACTTATTAGCGGGGTTACTGCCTACTGGCAGTGGCGGAACTAGGGGGGTGAAGCCGGGGATTGATCCCCGGGCGTAAAATTTTAGTGGGCGTAATTTTTCTTTAGTTCTTTATTTAATGCTTGGTGATAGAAGTTAAGAAAACATTTTTATTTCACATTATTTGTTTATGATGTTGTAGTGATGACGTTGGAATTAATGAAAAAAAAAGAAAGTTAATGGTATTATGAATAGATTCGTATTAGTATTATACTAAGTATATACTGGTATACTGGCATTAGCATACCTACTGCAAGCATGTTTATATACAACTAATATACTATAATTATTAAGATTCTGAGTGAAAATGTAACTAGTAACTATACCTAGGCATATTTTATTGATGCTGTGTTTTCGTTAAAATTTCTGATACCTACACAATAACTGTTATAAGATTATCAATCAACGTACGATACGTATATTATATCTGTAAATTAAAAATGATGTTAATATATAGTTTATAATATTATATATTATAATATTTACCGAGATAGTTATACATTTGTTTATGTTTAAAAAAAAGATTTGATTTTAAATATTTACTTTTTCATTTTTTCTATTATAAATTGTTTAATTAAGTACAATTTTTTACTGGCCTAAATTGTGTACCCTAATCAGAATAAAAGATTTTATATTTTACCATAAAAATCTATTATAATTGAAGGCTGAGGCGCATAGAACCAAAACAGTAAAAGGGTTTATAATTTTTATACAGGATAGGTAGCTAATTAAAGTTTTGATTATTTTTCAACATTTATATATAACTAATATTATTATTATTTCTAATAATAAATACAATTAAGTAACCACTACAGTATTTCCAGTAATTAAAAATGTATCAACAATATGTTAACTAAGTTTTTAAATTTAAAGTGTTTTTGGTGTGAATGTGTGATAGTTTATTAGTATAAACTTGGTTACACCACAGTCCACAGAATATATTAATTACTGTATATTATTATGTGTTTAAAAGTTAATAAGTATGTTTGTAATTTTAGTTCCAGTTATGATAAAACAATTGTAGGGAATGATTTTGTATACTCAATATTGGTCTATGATTGGGCTTAATTTTAATATTTTCCCCGGGCGTAAAAATTCTTAGATCCGCCTCTGCCTACTGGTTATTACTTCAGTTATTTAGACAGTCTGTAATTAAAAATAAATTTACAAGAATACTTCCACCTTCCACAGTCTTAGTCAAGTATGTAATTATTATATTTAATATTGATACATATTTCTATTAATCTAATATATCCAAGTCAATATATTATCATTGCTTAATGTTACGTCGTTTGTTTTATTGTTGTTCAAGGATTATTGTTTTGGTTAATTGCTATGGAGGCCCGGCATAGAAGAAACCAGTCAGCGAAATTGATCAATTTATCTAAAAAATATAATACATTAGGTACCGTTAAAAGCAGTACAAGTAATTTACCAAAGGATTCGTATTATTTGCCATTACGTCCCTATGGCATGCAGCCTGACTGAATAGAGTCAAACTCTAAAGTAAGACAATGGTTGCATCATGTAAATAAACACAAGTGACTTGAAGTGAGTATACCATCCAGACACACTTTCTTGTTCGCAAAGGTGGTTACCATAAGCTATATTTCATAATATGTTTATAATTGTTTACTTATTATAGTATTTTATTAATATAATTTTATTTTTTTGTAGTATTTTGAGGTACAACATGATGAAGAGCAAAAGAACGAGATTTCTAGCAGTTGTATAAGTGATGAAAATGTTATTATACTAAATATAGGTGTTCAGAATTATTCTGATTATATATGTACATATATAATACATACATATATATGTAGCTGGAAAGGGCAAAAAGAAAAAAAGAAATTAGAAAATTATAAAATTTTCAAAGTTATTATAAGTAATTATCTTTATTATTCATATTAAATATTATACTATTTAAGTATGCATAATTATTTGTGTAATTATTGTTACAGACGTTGTTGGTAAAAAGTTTCCTAATTCTGAAAATTATAAGATGGATGTCATTGCAAGTGTAATGAATTGGTTTGCACAAGCACCTACCAGAATTCTTAGGTATGTTTGTTATAAATGTGTATTTTAAATTTCCATTATATGGATATAATGTATAGGTTAAGTATACCTCCATTATAGCTAGTATTATAGAAATACTGAGAATGTATCAGTTCTATTGTTTTTTACCTTACCTAACTAATGGACATCAGCTTTAATTCAATTATTTAATAGTTTCTTATAATTTTTTTAAATTTTTGTTGGATATTAGCTTACATGTTGATACATAAATGCATTTATTAATGCATATAGTTGATACTATAAAATATACACTTAAATGTATACATTAGTGATTTTATTTATTCTTTCAATATAAAATTTAAATTTATTAGTTCGAGAGTAAAACATTATAATATATGGCATTGCATACATCAAGTCTTTTTTAATCATATTATTAAAACAAAAATTAAGAACTGGTGCTTCGGGCTTGTATTGAGAACCATAATACTATAATAGCCATAGCTTTTGGAGCAACAGACTTATATATAAGTATGAGTATCGATAGGTTTGATAACTTTTGAAATTCTGGCCAGGCCTGGGCCCAAGGAAACAATGATATGTGTATATATTTATATTGTAAACAAATACTAGAAATTAACTAGACTAAATACAAATACTATGTAGTGTAACAAATACTATATAACTAAACTGTATATTATGCAATATATCTACATTATAATACATTTTAACCCAAATATAGATGTAATGATTGTGTAATTATAATGATTTACTGATGCTGAATTTTTATGTTGTTTTGTTTAATAGAGACGAAAAAAGGAATAAAAAATCTGAAGAAAAGAATATGCCAGCAGGACAATCATCGTCATTTGAAGATGATGATCATCATACATTATAATTCATATAACATAATATTTTATTATATTACAATTATTTTATTTCCTGGGCAATCTAATTAATATATGAATATTCTTACACGTATAACAAGAATTGGTTTTGTTTATTTTCCTAAATCCATTTTACAAAATAATATGTATATTTATGATTTAGCAGTACAGCAATAAGGATCAAGGTGTTTTGGATGTTGACCCCTCCCCTCTTCCGAAATAATGTACAACAAACATCTACTATATCCGAGTATACACTTCAGATTTCTATTAACTATATGTTGTCAGATATATTATAGGTATAATTATATTTGATATTTGATATTATTCATCTAATTCGAAGTATCATGCCTAACCTAACCATGCAATGTTAACACACTAGCTGGTAATGTAAATATAAAATTAAAATACCCCCTTTAAAAAATCCTGGAATCAAGTCTGATAAATGTATACACATAATATATAATAAGTTATAGATATTAATCACATAAATAAAAACATTTTAGAAATGTATTAAAAACAACAAAAATACAATTTTTTTTGGATGAAAAAAATATTAAAAATGGTTTTAAAAATATTTTTATGACTTAAAACAAAACGTATTGAAAATGTATTTAAAATGTTAATTACACATTTTAAAAGTAATGTAAAGGCGGACATTAAGACATTTTAAAAACATTTTTAATAAAATAAAATAATATTTTTCATACATTTTTTAAAATGTTTCAAAAACATTTCTTTGCTGCTTGGGGTACGACAGATTTTATGAAGTAAGTAAACCGTTTTTTTATCATATTATCTTATATAGTACAATGTTGTCATATATTCACTTGGGTAAAGGATGCAGATATATCTGCACCCATTATATCTTTATTTTTTCAAGTATTGGGACCATTTCTTGTGATGGTTATTCAAGTTGTCTGTATTATAGAATTATTGCTTTGATTGTAGGTAAATAAATTATAAAATTGATTTAAGGTTAAACATCAAATTTCAATCAATACTGTTCTAGTTCATTATATTTCAAAAGCTCACGTCAAGGTAATACAATTTCATATACCAATGCTTTACACCAAACTTTTTTATTCAAGGGCCACAAAAAAAATCAAATGCTCTTAGCGGGCCAAAAGTTTATTAACACATATAATTTTTAATTTTATGATAGTATATTAGGTACCTACCTATATAAATTATATGTTTACTTTATATTTTTGTATAAAATATTGTTTACTTTACAATATACTTAAATAAAAATAAATAAGTATAAATATAATATTATAACATTTTTTAAATAATTTTTTTATCTATATTTATCTATGCGTCCTATGCGGGCCACGAGCCAGTTAAAACTTGTTCGAGGGCCGTATCCGGCCTGCGGGCCGTAGTTTGGAGACCCCTGCTTTACAGTACTCTGACTGGCTTTGTATTTCTTCCCCTCCCTTTAATCAAAAAATAACTTGAACTAATTTAAGTTTATTTTTTTGATAGTTAATTTTTAATTTTGTATTAAATAATTTTAATGTAACATAATTGTATACGACTTTTTGTTAGTAATTGACTAGTTTCCATGTTTTTTTAATGAACTAATTATTATTTTTTTAGAAATTACGACTATAAATATTTATTTGAAAATGAAGATATCACTAAGTCATCCGTTGAATGTATTTCTACATATCCTGTTGAGATATTAAATTGTAATAGTGATGTTTTATTTATTGGCAATGAAAATAATTTTGATTTCAAAAGTATATCAAACTTAATAAAGTAAGTGTTGCTTATTTAACATTACAATTATGTAATAGTTTCATTTTATTTTTTTGAAATGTCATGTTAATTTACATACATTTATTTGGTTCAATATGTATACAATATACATACACTATTGGTAATAACTAAATCGTATATTTTACAGTGCTAATGATGATTATGTATTTAGAGGATCTACTGAACTTTTACGACCCTCCGTCCCTCCATTTTCACCTACTCGTGTTACAATTTTTAACCATCATGAAAACCAGAAGAATATTGTTGTCAGTCTCACTACATATTTGTTAAAGTATGTACTTTAGATAAATATTTTGCAATTGTTTTTATTTATTATTTTAATAACAATTTAGATAAAATAATGATAATATATTTTGTAATCGGGTTTGTAATACTATAAATATATTTTATTTTTTTTAGTTCAGTCGAGAACACTTATTATGATATTGTGGCTAATGACTTAAATGCATTAAACAATATTTCTCCATCAGCAGCTATTTACATTACACTAACCATGATAGTAATTATTATCCCACTAAAAACACAGAAACTATTCACGGTGAACAAAATAGACCTGTTCGTAAAAAGTTCGTACTATATTAATTATTATTTAGTAATTCTATAATAATAAATTCTTAAAAATATTATTTCTAATCCCGGTTTTTTTTTTTTTGTCTATGTTATTTAGTTTTACTGGAAGTGAAAACGAGGAGAACTCGAAAAAGTCGTCATTGAACAAGAGCAGTGGCGTGGTGAATGGGGTTTTATGAAGCCTAGGCGTCATGGTGGATTTTTTGGTGGGGGGGGGGGGGGGTGGTTGGTACATTATGGTAATCAATCACATACAACGAAAATTAAAATATTTACAGTCAAATAATAATTATATGTACTAAATATTCTATTAAGGTGATAAAGAGGGGTTAGGTACTGAAATATATGCTGGGCATCAAGATTTAACCAGAGTATAACTTTACTTTACAATAGGTAAATAGCTTATAAATTATTATTGCATCTTTATTTTTGTTGATGTTTAGATTCTTGGTTAAAATTCATAACTCATATGTAGGGCTTGTAAGTTCATGCATTTTGTATATCAATCTTACTAAGGTGTATTTAATGCTAGATGAAATAGAAATTAATTTCAATGGTTATACGATGGTACGATGGTTAAGTATGTGAAGTTTAATAGGTTTATTCACATGTATTATTCATAGGTTTTTATATTTTTTAGGGCATATTACTCTTAATTTTAATATTATTATATTGATATTATTATATTAACATACATTTTTTTCTATTAAAATAATACGGAAAAATTAAAATTTAATGAAAAGCCCAATAATTTATATTTTTTCACTATATTGAATGTATGAGAATTGTTGCTATGTCAAATTATTAAAAATATGAACAGATAATTCTTGCTATTTCAAAAATTGCATTTGATGTCATTTTTTAATCCACTTATTTTTAATGTATAGTTTTAGATTTTGAGTGCATATGAATGCATATTTCTGATTTTTTAAAGGATTATTTTGCCAGTTTTTAGCGCATAAGTGCATGCTTATTTAATAATTTTTGGGGCTTGAACTTACAAGCCCTGCTTATATGACACAATGTAAATATCAATATTTAATTTAAGTTAGGTACAATTTAAAATTATAATAAAACTTGTGCCCAATAAGCCTATACTACATGCTTAACTATAATGAAATACAAATTGTTTTATTCCTTTTAACACTGTCTTTATTTTGTAGAATTGTATCATACCATAGAACTTATATATTATACTCAGTACCTATAATACGGTATATTGATAAATCGTATGTTCATTTATAGAAATCTTTGTGATCTGCAATGTACTTATTCTAGTTTTCTATTTCTGTTATAGTACGCATGCCAAATTTAACTACACTACAGATTGCAGGTCCGCAAGTCTATGGACATTCTAATACATTCTCCCGCCATTGCCCCTAGACACAGTGTTTGAGAAGTTATATTTTTTTGGTACCTAATTAAATTACAATATGAATTATTAAATGTGACCTATATATGTGTCCTAACGTGTGTAATTTTCCTATTATAATTATTATTGTTCTTATTTTTTAGTATATTGTTAACATTATCATTTATGTATATTATTCTTATCACTAACGTTAATTTATGTAATATCGTTATTGCTATATGTAAAAAGCCGTTTGGCGTTTATACAAAAAAACATAGTTAAATTAAAGTTTTGAGAATGATGGTGCAAAAATAATTCTGACACCCACCCATGGTGCTTTTACATAACAAGTCGAGGGATGTTTTTAATTACAATTGTCTGAGCCAGCGAAGCGTGCGAGTGAATACGCCGGTTATATATGAAAATAACGAAAATTTAAATTAGCTACCTATAACTTTAAAATAAGTCTGACCACCAAATTCAGACTTCAATGTCATTTTCAATTAAAAATAATGATTTTCGACAATTAATTTTTGCAATATCATTCATAAATCATTGTAACTTGTAATACCGTGACGGAGTGTTTTCCGACAATTAGATTTCTACGATCAATGATTCTGACCGATCTATTTTTAGGGGCGTAGATGACGTTACAACTGTAGGCGAAAAAAGGGTTTCAATTTGCCGCTCTTCGTGGTCATTCACTTAGATCAGGAACAAGAAAATAATGTTAAAACTAATAGACTCGCTAGCAAAATCTGACCTTATTAGCATATATGTTTTAGAACTAATATTTACTTTTGAAATTATATATACTAATAAATTGCGCACGCCAACATTTTTTGAAAAATTAAATAGTACGTATGTAGTCACACGTAAGCCATGGTTGTGTTCGAATAAATGGAATGGACAGATAAAGAAATATTATTATGTCGATCTTCAATGACTATGTAATGATTTTACAGCTAACAACGACTTAGCTCTCACCAACTTAGCCACACCCCGTTGTCTGCATATCAAGTCTAATACACTTGTCAATTCGAAAGCGATCGTTATTATATATTATTGGCTGTATCCAATTACACGGTCTACATTTTATACCTGTAGCCTAAATGGAAACTTTTTCCCATTTGAACTGACGACAAGACGCCGTGAGATCTGCTTTTGCATTACCTACACGGTTTTAGATATAACTATAACGGATTCCTAGAGTTGTATATAAACACTGAACCACGTATATTGTTTATTGTTTAATAATGGTGCACAAAAACAATGAACTGTGTTGTAGCTGAATTGCCTATCCAATGCGCCGTGTTATTATAAATTTGTATTCATAATATTATGATTTATGATTTCCCGGAAAAATGATACTAATGGAAAAACTAAATAACAGTAACGTCTTAACCGTGCTGCGTGTGCTAAGTGTTTTTGCTATTTTAGAAAACTAAAAAAAGTTTTAAAAAAAATTATACAATTGGAACACATTAAAGAGCTCAAACTAAAATTTCCAGAATATTAAACAGAAAAAACTATTCAAAATAAATAGCTAATTAAAGAAAAACTATTCATAGGGCACCTGCGGGATATCAATGATCAAGTCTATATAAAAAATTCAACAAGAGTTAAATTCCTAAGAAAAAATTGAAAGGGGGTGTTGGCGCCCGCAGGCGAATGCATTTTAGAATAAAAAAAAAAAAAAAAAATTTAGAAATAATCATACAGTATTAACACATATCAATGAGTTCAAACTACAATCTTCAGATTCATAAACAGAAAAACCAGACAGTAAATAAAAACGGTTTATATCACTAGAAAAAACGGTTTATATCACTTTCATGGATGAAAATATCATATCAGTTTTAAAAATTGTATTTATTATTTATATTTAAAATATCAGTTAATGCTTCATTATAATAATGATGGATATTTTAGTATCCATAATGGCCATTGCGGAAGCGGCCACTTCTCGGCCGGATGCGGTTGGTGGAGAGTCCGTGGCTGGTGGCGGCGGCGAGTCGGTGGCCGGCGGACGGTCGGTGGTGAGTCGGTGGTCGGTGGTGGGTCGGGGGGTATCAAATAAATTATTAAAAGTTGTCAAATAAACTCTTAAAAAAAAATGTTCTATTGTTTTTATTTATTTTCGTACAAAACCCATTTCCTTAGTTATTAGAGCTTACCTAAAACAAAAAAGCAGTAAAATGTTTAAATAGAGTATAAGTTATTAGTTATAATAAAGAGTTATTATGCACCCAATACCCATAATGGTACAATGGTAGGTACCTATTGTACATTGCAAAATACTAACACTGAATAAAAAAAAAACAATGTCAATAAACACAGTAGTTTGTTATTATAAGGTGTATGATTTAGAATTTATGAACCTTAAATAAACTAATATAATATTATGATACAAAAAGATCAATTAATAAAGTGTGTAAAAAACTAAAAAACTTAACAACAAATCGTCAACATTCAACAATCGGAAATCATTTTTCCGTTTATACCAGGTATAATATGCTAAACAGATGTATAATGTATCATTCAATTCAATTCAAACCTATTATGCAGCAGCTTCATAATTTATAATATTGTTTTATTTTTTAAAATAAACATTTAATGTAATATTCACACTGTAGTTGACTGTACCTACCTTATGAGTTATGACATACCTATTATGGTGATTTTACATGACATGTCTTATAATATTTACGTATAGTAATACGACTAATACCTACTATACAATAATTAAATAATAACATCAAAGAAAAATTAAGTTCATTTATGACAAAGTTTTACATTAGTAAGTATAAAATGTATAGATTGTTTAAAGATTACAGAATAATGAATGATTTATATATCTAATAACATACATTTTAGTCCTTATGTTTTCTCGTTTATATGAAGATAATTTAGAAATGTAGGTCATAATATAATATGATATGCCTAAATAATAAATGTTGAGGCTAATGATTTTTTTTAATAATTTATTTATAAATTATAAATTATTTGTACCTACTCCATGATAGGTATATATTTTACATTTGAATCTAAAATGTTTCCTTATTTTAAACACAACCCCATCATCATTGTCTCAGTCACTTTACTATATATACATGTATTATTATTGAACTGTCAAGTATTAACAGTGGCGTCCGCAGGATTTTTCAATGGGGGGGGGGGGGCTTGAAAATTAGTTACATTTTTATTTTGTCCAGTCTAATAATTTCTGACGTTTATTTGAGGTATTTTAAAATGTTTGTAACTTTTCAACTTTTCTGGTAGAAAAAATGCTCTGATCATAAGCTTCGATGCCCAGTGTATGTTTTTGGAAGCAAATTGGATCTAGTTTGTACTTTTAGGAGGTCGAAATTGAAAATGCTCAGTGCTTTTAAAAATAATTGGAAAAAAAAAAAAATGAAAATGTATTTAAATGTTTGGTTATACCGTCTTCACTTGGATTGTATTTGAATAATTAAATTTTTTTTTCTATAAATGTCAATAAAAAATTATTTATCCGGTCAAAAATCTTAAAAATGTTATACGTAAGTTATTATATTATAGCTAAAATATTAATGATACATAGGCATAGTGTTTGAAAATTTCATGAAATTTAAAAAAATGAAATATTTCCGTATTTTGATATATTTTGTTTTATTTTTAAATAAGTTTTATATTTACAAATAATTGTAATAAATTACCTTCTTAACTGTATGTATACCTAACATTTGGTATTATATATTTAAAATATTCAACATTTTTAAATATTTTAATGTTTAAATGATACAAGTAGGTATACAATATTATATATGCATATTGTATAAATACTGAATTCTGTCATTAGAATTTGGAACACTGAACATTGTGTTAAAAAAAAAAATAAATTGTGTTTTTATTTGTGTAAAAAAATTTCAATGTGTCACGTTTTTGTGAAATATTTCATACTTCAAACACTACATAGGCACCATGGTTATTTTTTATAAGCATTTAAAGTTCAAATTTCGTCAAAATGGCAGTTATTTAGTAGTTCAAAACTTATAAAATATAAAATATATATAGCTAAGGCTAGACAATTTAATACAAGGTCTTTCATACAAGAAGTTCATACTTTTACCTAAAAATTTATAGATAATTTATAAAAATTGGTATGCAAATACAATGTTCTTTCAAAAATGAATTCATTCTGGTAAGACATATATGAAATTTACTTCTTGCTTACTATAGTTGACAGTTTTAATATTTTTTTTAAAAAGTAACAATAATACGGGCAATGGGGGGCTTCAGCCCTTTAGCCCCCCCTGCGGACGCCACTGAGTATTAATATATATAGGTTTTCACTTTTCAGATGGATACATTTAGTTTTTTTAATACATCAAGGTTGACACAATATTCCAATAAGCATTTCGCTTGACTTTTCTATAACTTTAGTGGTGTATTAGGGGGTATACGGCCACGGCGTATACTTACTTCTCTACATTTTTTTTAGCTTATACTCTCTTAATTTATTTATTTATTTATTTATGTTGTATATCAACGGGTATATACCCTTTTACAAATTATATAAAGGAAACGAAGATACGCGGGTATACTGCCATATAGCCCCCTATACCTATTAAAATTATTAATATATGTATTATTATTATATTTATTTGATGAATAATTTTATTTTTATTAATAAAGAAAACTTTTTATAAATTTATAATTATTTGGTTTTAGTTAAATATTTTATATTATAAGGAATTATATTATAAGGAATTTTATGCATTTACATATTTTATCTGGTTAATGTTATCATAATGTGAGTAACAAAATACAATTCACAATATTTGGGATCAAATACCTACTCACTATTTTTTTTTTTAGTGTTTATTTTGAATATTTTGGTTTTAAAGGCCATAATATATTTTTTTTTTTTTTCATTGATCATTAAGCCCGGCAACTATGGCCATTAGCTGTTTTGTTTGTTTGTTTGTTTGTTTGGTTTGTAGGGGAGGGAACTGTTGGTTTGTAAACACGTGTGTTTGTGGTGGCAGAATTTTTATTGGGGCACCCGTAGGTTTCTGCCATGCCCCGGAGTGGGGGGATGGCGGCACTTGTTTTCCGGACACCGTGACTTGCCCGGAAAAAAATGCCGCCCGGTGGTCGAGAATCGAACCCGCGACTGCCAGCGCCGCGGCCGACGCGTTAGACCGCTCGGCCACCTCGTCCCCAAAATATATTTTATTTTAAGACTAGGTATATTTAAAATAAAAAGTCATTGTGTGGTTTCATTGTTTTAATGTTTTTCATTGAGTTACTTGTTAAAAAAATAATTGAATAGTTGTAATGTGATAGTTATAATAAGGGTTGTAAGTGTACTTGAGCGATTTTTTGATTTTTTTTAAGCTTATATTATTGACACCTAAGATCTAACCACGTAACTACACATAATGCAGTACAATTGAATAAATAGAATAAATTAAATAATAGCGATTACAATAAGAGGGTATAACAATTATGTATGGATATTAGACCTTATCAGTGGCGCAAATAGGGGGGGGCTTGAGGGGGCTTAGCCCTAAATTTATGCTATCAATACCGATAAACTATGGCATTACAAATTGAACACACTTTTTAATTCACAACTTAACTAAAGTTAATTTTTGCCCACATTTGCAGAATGGGAGTATAGGAGTATATTTGATAAAAAAACTTATTATTAATATTAATTATTATGATATACCATAGGCGTGCCTACGGTGGCAGCTTAGGGTGCCTGGGCTGCCCCTGCAATTTTTGAAAGCGGTCCATCGAGTTTTAAGTCAGAAGAGTTATAACATTTTTTTTTTTTTTTTAAACTTGATTTTTTTGTCCAATTACCAATTACTTACAAAGATTGATTTCCTGACTTCCGAAATCGGAAAAACCTACTATAACGACTTGAGACAGACGACGACGGTAAGGTACGTGCATCTAGGTATTATTGATATTATTGTTGTATTATTTTTGATTTGTCGCTAGGAGGTGTAATCCAAGGCTGTAGATGAATAATATTTCTGAAGTTACTGTAGATTATTATTGTAAATAGATAATTTAGACTTTTTGATTATATAAATATTTCATTGTGGAGGAGGGCTTAAAAAAATAAAAGGGCTTTTTTCAGTTCACTAATAAGGTAGAGCCGGTTATTAGATAGGCTGCCCTTGCCGATGAAGTCTAGTCACGCCTATTTGATATACCATATACCTACTGTACTTTTAATACTTAATTTAAATATTAATAATGTAAGGTAGTACGTATAACATATAGCACTTAATGCTATAAGGCCATAATGGTAATATAGTTGTACAGCTAAACAGCTTCATATTATGTATGTCATAATTATTACAAAATAGATAAACATTATTGCTATTATATATTATATATATATTATATATTATTATATATATATTATATATTATTATATATATTTTATATATTATATATTTATCGGTCCGATAGACGGTAAATATGCAACGTTAAAAAAATATCGGAGCACGCCGAGCACGGTATACGATATTTTTTACCGTACCGGCGATTTATCGCAGCAATGTGTGCATCTACATTCGTTTAGTTTTAAACTTTACTGCACAAAGATTATCGGCGCGCCTACCGTTCACCGATCCGATAATATCGTACCAATCAGACTTTTTATCACTGTGCTTTTTTTCCGACTCCCAGTTCCGTCCGGCGACCGTCCCAAATAAAAATGTAACTATAGAAACTAGAAAGGTATAATACATTAATACTAATTGCGTCCCAGGCATAATATTGGTTAGAAACTTATAAATTTAATATTTAAATTAAACAACGAAGCTTATTTGAATAATTGAATAAAAAAAATTTTGAAACAGGTAGTAGCAGATTTCCTTTTTTCAATCAACACAACGTTAAGTGAATATATGCTCGTAAAGATAACATTTATGAAGTATTAAATATGAATTAATTACATGGTGATTTATCACGACGTTTTTGAGTAAAAATGAAAATGAAAAATCAATAATTACAACAGATTAGAACAGTGGCGGAATTAAGGGGGAGGGGGGTTAGCGGGATAGACCCCCCCCAAAAAAAAAGTTTTTTTTACTGCTAACTTTTTGTTTAAAGTACTTATTGATAATGACCATTCATGTTTGCTAAAAACGTATATCCCCGCCCCCCCAAACAAAATTCCTAAGTACGCCACTGGATTAGAATGTTCGTACGAATATTGTTCTATAAAACGAACATGACGTTCATTACTTAGTAACACAAGTCACAAACACAATATTGAGTATTTAGTATTTACTATTTCGGTCTATTGCCGATTTGCCCACCCACCAGTACCGACCAAAGTGTCAAATAGAATAAAAATAAAAACCCTGAGGCTGAGGGGTAATTCCGTCAAATTATGTGCTATGTAACTATTAACTAGTAACTACCAACGGTTCAGTTTATCAGTGAATTCGCCGCGACCGCAGTCCTCACCCCTCACTCCTCGCGCAACAACCCATTCCCATAGATAAAGTGACAAATGACAATACAGAAAACAACTATCACAATTCACAGGATTTCACCGCAGACCGCGGTACCGGCGCGCGTAGCGTATGCAGTATGCACTATGCAGAAATTCAGTTATGGCAGTTGGTATTCTTGTCTAATGTCTATGGTTATGCACTATGCAGTATGCACTGCTGCAAGTTGCAACACACTAATATTGTCACATGCAAGGTGGATTGATATCCAATTATATCAATCCACCTTGGTCACATGAATATTTAATATTAAGACACCATTAAACAAGATATTCGGATCAAATACTGAACTTGAGACCTACACGGCTACACACCATATGGCTATATAGTATATACCTTCATGTTTATTATAATTTTAAGTTTTAAAAGTTAATAATTACACGACTGTTATACGTAATCACGTGCCTAAGTTAATAGTTTGGACTGTTTGGAGAGCTGCATAACAAAACGTGTAAATAGTAAGTACATAATATTGTATACTATAATAATGATCTTAATATATAATATGGTTTTAAGTAAATATTGTACATGTGTACATACCTATAAAATGCCTACCAATTATTACCTAGATGGGTGTTTTTGATAAAAATAATTAAATTAATTTGTTGACAGTGATAAAATAACTAATCATAAGTGTGACTTTTCGCTAGTCGCTCTACGCTTATAAAAAATATATTACATATTATATTATGACAATGACTCACACCAGTCACACCTAACTAATTACTAAATAAATATATTCAGTAGGTACCTATCTAATTTATTCTTTTTATTTAATTTATTTTGTTACAGTTTGTTTGATGGATAGAATGCTGTAATAATCATCAATATTAGAGAAGTAATGAATAATATTTTTAAACGCTATATTGATGCAATGAAGTTCCTTAATCCTTACTAAATGAAAATAAACACTACCAGGGTAAGTAATTTAAGTTAAATATTTATAATTGTTGTTTAGATTAATCACATTTTAATTTAGATTTGTTTGAATATGAGTTTGTTGGTCAAAACACATAAATACCAAAAATAATTGTGCAGCATCTGATAGTTGCTTTTGGTGAAGTGGATTGGATTAATGCTCACAATATTTATGTTGGATACATAATGACAATACAAAATAGTATAGTAAGTTTATATATAGACTATATTATATTTATGTTTAAGAGTTAAGCATTATAAGTTAGCCATAACTACAATTTAACCTGTTACAGTGTGTAGTGTCCTAAGCTTGTACCTAATAATAACTAGATAAATACATTCAATATTATCTTCACAATTTGGAGGCAACAAAAGAAATTAATGTTCTATTAACAATTTCTATTTTTGAGTAGAAGGTTTTTAGTATTTTGTATTTTAAAATTAATTACTGCTACCAAAATATATTGTAAAAATAAATAAATATCTATAAGTTTAGTTATTTAGATTCAAATCGTGCAAACTGCACTATGGATTGAAATTATAAGTATTAATCTGAATGTTGTTGTTATTGTTCATTAACTGTATGGTGTAGTCACCACCCATGGCCACCTTAAGATTTTTTTCCGGTGATTTATTCAATTTATTTATTTAATTTATTCTATCTATTTATTCTATATATTCTTTAGATTAATACCTACATAACTGTGATAAAGAATACAAGTAGATTAATGAAATTATTAAATGCAAACAAATATGACAGAAACTTTTATTAAAAAAACAAATTACGTAATCTGAATAAATATATAAAATAAATCAACAACTTTTTAACAATATTATAAAATTAATAATCAACACTTGGTAATATTTAAGAGATAGATCTATGGGTTTTAAAATAAATAGAGTTTCATCAATACCACCTATATAAATTCAGAAGTACACATTTTTAATTCTTAAAGATTTTGTTAAGCGATGAATGAAAAAGTGACAAACAAGATATTGAAAAATATTATAACAATGTTCTCAACTGTTTTTGTTAATACTTTTTATCACCCATTTAATACATTGGTGTTGATGAATACAACAATAACCATAGTGTCAAAAAAACTAAAAAATTACACTATTTTCAAATAAAATATAAATGACTGACCATAGAAGAGGTAGTGGCTATAGGTGGCGACTCCACCATACAAAAATAATATTATACTTTGGTATAAGTTCTTAGAACTTCTGAAACAAACAATAATTATTAATTAGTATAAGTTATAAGTATTAGCTATAAGTGTGTGACTCTGTATGGTGAAGATTTTCGTAAATTGCAAAACAACACCTAGTTAAATGGAACTGTGATTGACGCACTGCTATTGACTTATGTGAATAATGAAATTGGTTATATTCCTGCGGAAATAAGCAATACAATTTGGTCAAGTACCAAAGTTAAAATAGCCAAATTTGATTGGACTAAATACTGTGTGTTATTTCTACCTATCAATCCTGAAGGTAATCATTGGACTTTATTTATTATGGACTTCATTTTGGGTTGTGTATTTTACTTGGATCCTCTGCGTCCAGAATCAGGTGACTTGTACTTACCTCGATTAAAAAAAAATGATGTTTTCAATGTGTGGTAATGAAAAAGCAAAATATTTTCTGCATAAAATGGTTCTTAAAAATATTGAGTATCCTTTACAGAATGATAGTAACAGTTGTGGAGTGTTTGTGTTGTATTATTGTAGTACATACAATCCAACTCAGAGCTTTTCAAAGGAAGTTAATGTGAGTGATTTAAGAAATACATTGCAGCATCGATGTTTAATGTACTCTGATAATATCAGTGAAAGATGCCTTATGTGTGCACAAATCAAAACTAATACAATACGTCAAAACAAACTAATACAATACCTATTGTAAGTAATGAAAGGTTGGTTATATAAGTTGGGTGTAATTTATAAATTACACGTAGAGTAAAATGGAATCTATTACCTAACATAAAATTGGGTACCTATGTAACTAAGTCATATCTTTAAAAGTGGGAATTAACTAGGTAGGTAGTAAAAATGTTTAAATTAAAAAAAAAAATTAATTGTTTTAAAATTAACTTAAATTCAGAATGTAACCAGTTAAATTTATTATTTATTAACTATCAACTTTTGACTTAGAACAATCTTGTGTTCACTTAACTTAGGTTATCTTGAGTTAATTATATTCATTAACATGCCCACAATTGCAAATCTTAGTGTTAACTCCACCATTGACGGTCCTCAGTCCGTATGAAAAAGGAGGAAGGGCGCTTTAAAGACATTTTTCTTTTTTAATTGAAGTATTAAAAATTAATCATGCCTCTCTTGGTTTTAAAGTAATATATTATTTTTTTAAATGGTTTTTAAATCTTAATATTATTTTCTATATTGTGTTTTTTTTTATTTTTTAGGATATACCATACTGCCATTGTCCAACTGTGAAGAAGTAGGTAGCCAATTTTAATAGTGCAGATCTTCGAAGACCAGGATGTGTAGATGTGTATTGGAAAATGGCAAAATATACATAGTTCAGACTTCAGAAATTTAGTTAGACATGATTTATGGAAATTGGATTCATTAATCTTTGGACATTCAAAGTAACTTTATGATAAACATTAGTAAAACCCTATTAAATGTATTTTTTTAATTTTGTAGACTATACCATACTACCATTGTCCGACTGTGGAGAAGTAAGGTAGCCAATTTTAGTAGTGCAGATCTTCGAAGACCAGGATGTGTAGATGTTAATTGGAATGTGGCAACATATACCTAGTTCAGACTTCAGAAATTTAGTTAGACATGGCTTATGGAAATTGTATTCATTAATTTTTGGTCATTCAAAGTAGCTTTATGATAAACATTAGTGAAACCCTAATAAATGTATTATCTATCCAATAATTGTATTAAATATAATTAAATAAGATTTTATATTTAACTTATGATTAATACAGCAAATAACTAAATTACTAATTGGTACAATTTGACTATTCCAATTCAAAATTGTTCAAAGAACTTTGTATTTAAATTTTTCTAAAACAAATAATAATTTGATAATAATAATAATAATGACACAGTTTAACACTTAAACCATAATAAGGATCAGTGGTGTTCCACAGATTCTGATTTTTTTTTAAACTGTATTCATTACTTTTATAATTTTTAATGACAAATATGTATGTAAACTATTTTGTGCTATTTATGCATTGTTTAATATATTATAAAATGTAAAAACCTATATAAATACTGTTTTATTTTACGGCCGTGTTACGCAAACATTTTATAAAATATTAAGTGTTCAGACATTCAAAAAGGTTATGAATACATTATACATAAAATGTTATATACATTATTATTTATATTATTGGTACTAGAATATTATTACTTTTTTGAGATGTTGATCAAGGTTAGTGTAAAAATATAAATTACACTTTAGTAAACGGGGGCTGTGAAGAAAATTAACCGATAGTGTTATACAGTTCATTAGTACATAATAAAGTCAGAGTTGTCTATCATAAAGTACTATTAATTTTATACTATGTTAAGACTCATAAATCATAATCGACATAATCTAAATACCACATTACCACTGCCTAATAAATAAACTAAGTAAAGTAGTACACAATATGATTGGAAATTTATGTCTTATGTATTATAAGGCCATATCCAGAAATTTTTTTCGGAGGTGGGTCCAAAACACGTATATTGTAATTTTATTGAATTTATATGTTTTGATATTTGGTTAAAAATAAGATATGTTGAAAACATTTCAGGGGGGGCGCCCACCAAAGGTACGGGCGTACGGCAATGGTCAGTTGTGAAATTGTATTTGTATATACAGCGGCCTGCGATAATGTTAATTGTTGTTTCTTCCAAGCCAAACTGATATGATATTTTCATCCATGAAAGTGATATAAACCGTTTTTTTTCTAGTGATATAAACCGTTTTTATTTAAAAAAAAATTTAAATACCGTGCTTATCACTAAGATAGTAATAATTGTTATCAAATGAATAACAACAAAATAGTATAATTTTATGGTCGCGGGTGCCAACGCTCATTTTTCGTGTCCCCGACTATAAATTGAATCATTCGTTTAGGTCAGCGGTTCCCAAACTGTGCACCGCGGTCTACGTTTCATAAGTTTAAAATGTATATAAATACCAAACCCAGTAATTGGGCATATGGTTCTAATCATGTCAGACGATGTATTCAATTAACTATTACTTATTAGTCTGTTATTTGGAACTACTTGAGCTCTTTACCAGTTTACCTTCAGTAGTGTGCGTGACTTTACACCGTTTAGTCGAATTGTGTTATTTAAGTATCTAGTGCGCGCATTGTTTACGCCGTTTACGTGTTCTTCTCTTTTTTTAAACATGGACCGTTGGTTGAAAGGTGGACATTTTAATAAGAAGCCTGTTACAGAGGAATCTCTTAGTACTCAGTCCGTAGAAGGCAGAATCAATGACGAAAATGGTAGTCAAGTAGTTCATCGTTGTAATTCAAATGCAAATGGCTTCATAAATCCGATCAAAAAACGTAAATACAACGAAAGTTATTTAGAGATGGGATTCTCAGAAACTAATGATTGCCAGCCACAGTGCGTTATTTGTTTGAAAGTTCTTCCTAACAGTTCCATGTATCCCGGAAAATTGCGTCGTCATTTTGAAAAGACCCATCCGGATTATGAAGGTAAAACGACTGACTATTTTAAACGAAAGCGCACTGAACTATTGGCTGTTCAAAACAAAATAAAAACACACGTTCAAACTGACAACGAAAATGCATTGAGAGATTCCTACATGGTGAGCTACCGCATTGCTCAAAAAGGTGAAGCCTTAATATTTTAATAAAATTAATAAAATTGGTTCTCAATGAGTACTTTTTTTGTTCTATCTTTCATGTTATATACAGCAGGGCACCGTGGCTAACTTGGTGCCTCTAAAAGGGCACCGCGGAAAAAAAAGTTTGGGAACCGCTGGTTTAGGTATTTGATATTTGTACGGAAATAGTAAATACAGACTACTATACATTCGTACAGTATTGTATTCATACGTTTTAGTAAAAAGTTGCCATGCATAAGTGTATTCTTTTTAGTAAAACATCCAAAGTATCGCCTCGCCACATTACCTTAATTTTCATTTGTAAGTATTATTTTCTAGTTGTACTGATTATATTTCTTAATAATATGGTGCCAGTCTAATTTGTTCACAAATATAGATTTACAAAAAATGAAAATAGAAGGAAATAAAATTTCAAATTAAATTATTACCCAATTTTATATCTGGAGCAGAATCTGCAGTACTCATTTCACAACCAGTAATTATAAACAAGGCTCAGTATATAGTAGATATTATTATGGCCAGAGGCTGTCACAAAACATAATCCAAACTGCATGTCTGTTTAGAGGAGTAAAATAAACAATATAAAATAAATTTTAATAATTTACAGCAACACTGGTACCACTCTAGTAAATCATCTAAGAGGTAAAATCTTTTAATATTAATTAGGTAGGTATTCAGATATTTTTTACAACTTTATATTTTCAGAAAATTATATTTCTCCAACGATGAGTTTGAAGAAAACAAACAGACAAATAAAGTATTTGGAGACGATACCGTCGATGATTTTAATTCACTCAGAAAAGCCTTAGAAACTTAATAATGTCTAATTCACATACACACTTATATAAGTATATTACCTAAGTTCCGATTTTAAATGTTTGCCAAAGCCAAAAGTTACTTAGTGGTTTATCGTTTTTAGATCATACAGTGGATTATACTTATTATGGTTTTCAAAACTGAAATATATGATGTACCACATACAAGAAACTATTAAGTTGAGCCAATGTGTTGACAATTTTCAGACGTTGACTTTCTTGAAGATAATTATATACATACCATATTGGAGCGAGTCATGAAACTTAAAGGTGAGAATATTTTTAATAGGTTTTTATTTTAAAGCTATTTTACTGTACCATTTACTAACTAACGTACCCACCTGTTCACGGGACACATTGTATAATATCTAATTGTGTGCGTGGACATAAATTTGTATATCGAAAGGGCTCAGCCCGTTAAGTCAAAATAAATCAATAAATAAATAATTATATCTTACAATATTAAAATATCTCCATAACTTGTTTTAAAAATGAAATACGAATAAATGCTTAGTGCTTCTCTATAAGGTACCTTGAAAAACATATTTGCTTTTAAGTTTGATTATAATATTATGTTATACATAGGCGGCAACTAGAGGGGGAATGATGGTGCAGTTGCACCCACGACAATTTTTCTGGGGGGGGGGGGGCAAAAGTATCATTTTGCACCCACACACAGACAATCACAACAGTAAAAAATATTTTAATTATTTTACTGTTAACAATTATGCTGATATAATGTAATTTTGATATTAAAAAATAACCATGGATCATTTCAATATTTTATATCTGATTACTCAATTAATTAGTTAATTAAATAATTAATTAATTATACGGACTAAAATCTTAGTCCGTGATTAAATGTTAAAATACTAATAATAATAATTAAATAATGCAGTAAGCTAATTAAGCTATAAGAAGTTTTGAAGAATTAAGAACAGATAACAATTTTCAGAAAGTATGGGAAAAGGCTACTATTGTTTCAAAAAAAAATGGTTTTAGTGAGCCTAACCTACCACGCATTAAATCAATACAGTATGAATACGACTCAGTACAATTAGGTGGTGGCAAAAAACAAACTATACAGACTGTTCAAGATCATTTTCGTATAAATGTATTTTTTGGAATTATAGATACAGTAATGATGTGCATGAAGAGTAAATTTAAAGAAAATTATTTAAGTTTGTTGAATTCTATGAATAATGTCTTATTTAATAAAAACCCTACTAATCAGTCAATAGGGGAAGTTTGTAATGCATACAAAATAGAATCAAATGATTTATCAAGTGAGATAAAAATAGTAAATAGATTATTTATAAATCATGAATGTGATACAATTATAAAAAAGATAAATTATATTAGATCTAAAGATATTCAGACAGGATTCCCAAATTATACAAATATATTAAAGATTTTTTTAACCCATCGTTGGTCGCATCTTTTTTTTGTACTCCTTTGGTCTCGTGGTGAGAGATTCTCTCACTTTCTTCAATAAGTCTTATAATATGTAATAAACTACCAAAATATATTTATTATATAAATGAGAACTTATAAACTATATATATTTCAGTATTTATGTATATTTTCTTTTTTTCCAAAATACATTACACATAACAATTTTTGTAATTTTTTTTTTTTTTTTTTGTCGCGTATAGAGAATTTCTCTCACCGTGTGCATACGAGTCGTGTTAAACGGATACTGACAGTATATAATCAATTACAAAGTCGTTTAGTGCCCATATATTTTTAGATTATCTGTATCTGATAAGGTATAGTACAACTAATAGGCAATAAACCGATATAACAGACAGTGGTGACCAAAATAATATCGTAATGAGAGAATCTCTCACCACGCGACCAACGACGGGTTAACTATTCCTACAAATACTGCATCTAATGAACGCAGTTTCTCAGCTCTACGGACATTAAAAACATACTTAAGAGTCACAATGAGTCAAGAGCTATTGAGCAGTTTAGCAATCTTATATATACAAAAAGAATACCCTATAGATTTTGATAATATAATTGACAAGTTTGATGCTGAGGCTTCAATAAGAGTACTTGTAA
>CARXXK010001285.1:0-38663 GCA_949089665.1 Macrosiphum euphorbiae | reverse complement strand
ACCTACTCTTCTCGCCGCGACCGTTTCGCCGCGACCGTCTCGCCGCGACCGTTTCGCCGCCAAGCGTTCTCGCCGCCACCCGACTCGCCGCCGAGCATTCTCGCCGCCACCCGACTCGCCGCCGGGCAATCTCGCCGCCACCCGACTCGCCGCCGGGCAATCTCGCCGCCACCCGACTCGCCGCCACCCTTTCGCCGACGGACATCTCGCCGCCACCGTCACGCCGCCGGGCAATCTCGCCGCCACCGTTTCACCGACGGGAATTTAAAATTTCACCTATTATGTCTTCAACCCAGTGGGTCTAAGCGACTCACTATGATTTAAAAAAAAATGGTTTTTGTAAGGCAGGCTGCATCCATCCCATCAAAATGTTACCTAACCCTAGTTGCGCCTATCTTTCAACCATGTTTGAGACCATTATTAATAATTATTATATTTTATACCTAAATAACTACTAATAAGATTAATTTATGCACCGTATGTCTACTAATATTATTAATTGTAACTATATCCAAAGGTGGGCATTAACTAGTTGAAAAGTTAAAGTTCAGTTAAAAAGTTAATTTTTTTTAAACTTTTTAACTTAACTAGTTAGTTTATTTTCTAATTAACTTATGAACTTAAATAGTTTAATTTACAATTGAAATAACTTAGCTTTTCTCAGTTGATTTAAAAAAAATCCATTAAGTTAAAACATTTTGAAATTGTTCGTTTATACGTAAAAATATTACTATATCAGTATAAAATAAAAATAATCCAATACAAAAACACAAACATTTCTGTTCTTTTTCTTGATAACATAATTTTTTGTATATTAATATATTTTATTGAGTTGTAAATTATATATTATGTGAGTTGTAATTAGGTATACCGAAATGTTTTTAATAAAATTAATAATTTTAAATTACAAATTGCCAATTGTTATGTTTTAATGTTATATAACTTATAATATATGAAGGTCATGTCAGGGGCGTATTTAGACTTACTTCTAGGGGGGGCGACTTATTTAATTTTTCACTAAGTATGGACCCGAAAAAAATCCCATTTCATAGCCACGGGTATTGTACGCCGAATGCTTGAAATTATCACGCACCCTCGTTGCGATGGTTTGACACGTATAAACTTAAACGATCTAATTAAAATGTGAATATATTTTATTAGATTTTAGAAACGTTTTTAACAAAAAATTTTTATAATTAGTTTGATTAAATAACAAAATCAAGGTTCCTTTTTTTTTTTTGAAAAACGATCAATAATGTCGTTAACATCAATAATTATATCTTGATGGATATTCATTAAAGCCAAACTAGTCAACCTTTGTTGGCCCATTTGGTTTCTCAGCCATGTTTTTAACCTATACGTAACAAGCAATACAAGCATAATTCATAAGTTAAAAAGCATTGTTACGGGCAATTATCAATATAAAAGTTTGTTGCTCAAAATATAAACTATTTATTATTAATGTTCAAGTAGATATTATGTATGTATACATAATATATGCTTGTACCCAAATAAAATAATACAATACATTAAGCTATAATAAAATATAAGCAGTTAAAATAGTATAGATCATCCATTTTAAAATGTGCAGCATGCATAAAATAAAATGTAAGTTTTACTGGTTCGTTTATGAATTTTAACTGTTAACTTATATAGGTATTTGAATAAACTTAATGTAATAAGTAATAACTTAATATATCTTGTTAATTAATTTGATTTCGTTATAAAAATTATCCAAATTAAAAAAAATTGAAGTGTGTATCTCACATACAATCGATTCCATAAATACAGATTCAGGGGGGGCGGTCGCCCCTTCGCCCCCCCCCTAAAATACGCCCCTGGGTCATGTTCATGACTCATCTTCATGTATTATGACATTCAATTGCTAAACGATATAAAAAATATATTTGTTAAATTATTAATTTGAGATGAGTATAGTTTAAATTAGTAAATAATAGAAAAGTAAAATGGTATACAGTGTACATTATGATAAAAGTTCAATAAAATTTTTTTTTATAATTTATAAATTAGAAACTAGAAAGACACATTCATTCTTTATGTGATTTACATATTAATTATAAAAAAAAATGGATTAACTTTTTTAAACTGAGTTAAGTTAATATTTTTTTCTATATTAAATTTTAACTTATCGAGTTAAATTTATAATTTGTTAACTGCTAACTTTTAACTTATCGATCTTGTGTCCTCTTAACTTAACTTAACTTGAGTTAATTATTTTCAATAACTTGCCCACCTTTGCCTATATCCAATATAATATGTAACCAATGGCAACCATTTATATACAAATGTAAATACTAATAGTTATAACTTATTAGTTTATAATTTGAAAAAATGGCAACTATTTATAAACAAAAAAGAAATTAAAAATTATCATTGTGAATCTCAAAAGCCTAATGTGAGTCGTGTGACTATGTGAGCACATTTTCAGAACACGAATTTTGGAAAATCCTTAGTGTGCATTATGAAATAGTCATCGGTTAAATCTCTAATGGTCAAAATGATTTAAAAATGTAGAAACACATTTTTATAAATAAACAAACATTTTACAGTTTCATTATACTCAAATAATATAGGTGTTAATATTTAAAACAATAAACTACATAGATTATAAGATAACATTTTAGCCCAGGAAAATACAAAAGTACCTACCTGCAAACTTACTAATTTACCAAATATTACGTCATTTTAGCCTAATGTATTACCTACTATGTACATCGATACAAGCTTTGAACAGCAACGCTTACAAATTACAATAGTTTACACATTGACAACTGTCTAACTTCTAAGTACCTACCTATATAACACAATATAACTAATATAAGTGAATAATTTGAATTACCTATTAATGTTACAAATTCACAATATTATTATATTTAATTAGAAATCTCATTCAATAATAGTGTGCTCAAAGCTGGGCAAGTTAGTCATTTTTTTCAACTATGTAGTTTAAGTAAGTTACTTTAATAAAAAAACTAACTAAGTTAGAATATAAGTTAGTTTCTGAAACCGTCCAAATTTCCAACTTAGTAGGTAGTTAGAAGTAAACTTACTTAAGTTAGAGTAGAAGTTAGCAGTTGGTTTTTCTTTAAAGATTATAAAACCTTTTTGTTGAAATGTAAATAATAAGTTATCTAACTTAAATTATTGATTAAAACTAAAAAATTGAATTAAAAACTTAGTAATTTGATCAAGATGTTCTAATTAGGTAAGTAATAATTTCAATTAATTGGAAATTAATTGGTATACCACTGATCAGTTATTAGAAATTTAGAACATAAAGGGTGAAACAAAATAAAAATATATATAACAGTATGACAACTTAAAATATTAATATTAAATAATAATACATAATATAATCTATATGAATATATTCTAGTACTTACCTATATTTTATTCAAAATATTTGTTAATTTTTAACAATAGTGACATTTAAAAGTTATCATCAGACATAGACCCACGCCTTTCATCGAATAATTGGCCTCCTGCACTAAAAAGTCTCTCGACGTGAGCACTAGAGGGAATACTTGTATTATACTTCATATACAATTTTTGTATTTCTTCAGACAATGTTGTTAATGGTAGTTTAGGAGAAGAGTTTGAATATTAACACTAATTGGTGAAGCCACCCGTATAGATACTATTGTCTATTTATGAGTGTTGTAAAAAATAGTTTTTAAAAGTATTTAAGTAATTATTACTCTAATATTCTTAAAATAAAGTATTTAAAATACCACCCAAATACTATAAATAGTTAAGTATTTGAGTAATACTCAATTATTATACATACTTGAAATAAACTTCAAATACAAAAAAAAAAAAATTCTTTTTCTTTTTAGTTCTGAAATAATTTGTTTATTACATTTTCAAACATAATTCGTTCAATAATCAAAATTTAGATCAGTCATGTTAGTTGTACCACAACAATGAACTTTCCACTATAGAGATATAATATATTAATTCAAAGCTATAAAATGTATTTGGATATCTCATACCATCATTGATCGTCATCGATGATAAACGATACCTAATGATAATTATTAATAACAATTTTCTTGGTAAATAAGTAGTAGGTACTAATAATTAGTAATAATATTTTGGTCTGATTAAATGATTATAAAGTATAAACTATAAATTATAATATCCGTTAAGCAGAAGCTTTTTACATAATATATATTTTGTTATTGTTTTAAGCTAATAGTGATACCGACTATAGATGTATCTTTTCGATATTCGTCGACCATAAACTGTCTCCTGGAGAAAAAACATTTAATCGAAGAAAACCGCTACCAAATTGTCTGTAAGGCACAAATAATAAATATGTAATATTATATTGTTATAATGTTAAAGCAAAACCACGACGGCATGGTATTTTTATTTAACAAGAATAATTATAAGTAGAAACAAATTAAGAATTAAAAGAATAAAAAAAAGTATTCAATACTAAAAAAACTTAAAAACAAATATTCAAAAACTAATGTTCAAATACTTCAAAATAAAAAGTATTTAAAAAAGTATTCAATACGGAAAAATGTATTTGAATACTTTTACTCAAATACATTATAACACTGCTATTTATATCTAGTAGTTATGAACATTACACAGACTACGCGGAAAAACTATGGTTCCTGTGCGTGCATTATTATAAATACTAATAATTAATAATATATATTATGATCCAATAATCTATATAGGCATATATAGGCATATGACATAAAGCCATAATGTCCTGATTGAGGAACAGCTTTTGGAATTTTGGAATGAAAAAAAAAAGTAATAATAATAATAACTAGTTAGTTTTCTTTCTAACGAGTTAGATTAGACTATTTTACACATTAAATCCAATAAGTTAAGTTACAAAGTTAATATGAATTAAAACTAACTTAACTTTAACTTTCTAACTAGTTAGTGCCCAGCTTTGCCCTAACCTAACACTGTGTGCTTTTAGACTTGAGTATTTTAATAATTTCATCATTATCTATTTTGTAAACAACATCCTTTTCTTGTTTTTTATTGCCATGAGCTAAAAGCTTCTAGTTCACTTTATGTACTAGGTACCTACAAGAAGAAAATCAACTCACAAAATCTGTGTACCTATATATTTATATTTTCTAAAAATGTTTTCTATGCTTGAAATTGTATAAATTAATATTTCAGCTAATTTTATTAGCAAAAATTTGAGCTAATTTTCATTAAAAATTTAGTATTATATTGTATTCATTTACATTTTAACATTCTATTTATAAAAATGTTTTTCTACATTTTTAAAATTGGATATTTTGACCTAGATTATTATGAAACAAAGGTATTTATTGGCAAGGCTGGGCAAGTTAATGATTTTTTTTAACTCAGTTAAGTTAAAAGTGAATACACACTTTTTGTTAACTTTTCATGAAGTTAAAAAAAGGTAATGTGTTTATAGAACGCTAGCGTGCTTAATTTTTTTCTAACCCAAAATTAGTTATAGACTATAGTGTATATACTTTATAGAGTATATTTCTATATAAGTTAGATTCAAATGATATACATTTTTAACTTAAAACAATTCACTGTGAATATTTTTTGATATGAAAAAAATATACTGAAACAGTGAATTATATTAAAATTAAAAACAAAATAAATTAACTTAACTTACTTCTTAAAATGAAAAATTAATTCGTTAATTTCACGTTAATTAAAAAAGAAATTTAGTAAGTTAACAGTTAAGTTAATGAAAAGTTAAAAGTAACTAGTTAAGTTATTAAGTTTAAATTAAATTAACTTTAACTTTTTAACTAGGTAGTTAATGCCCAGCTTTGCTTATTAGTTATTGGCTAATGAGCAATGGCTACTATCAAGATTCAAAGTCTACCCATTATGGTTTATTCTGTACATATGTTGATACTCAGTCAATCAGTTAGGACTACGCCTCTTATAGAATGTAAAGATTAATCCAGATGATAGATATTGAAAAGCCCATTAACATTAATATCTCATTGTAAATTTAAATAAATTATTATATTAAATTTAACATTTGCTTAGCCTCCATAATGATGGAATTGTCTTGCTATTTAAATACATATGTACAATTAATGTAGGCACCTATATACAATATATAGGTACCTATAAAATTAATGGTATAATAAATACTAAGTAGCTAACTGCCTTATATAATTAACTTAATACTTATTTATGTAGGTACCTAATATATTATATTATAATAGAGGCTCTGTGGAAGTACATATTATTATAATATAGTGATGTACCTACTAAATACTAATGTACATTGTACAGTACAAATAAACATGTTAGTGCCATCAAGCATAACCTGTCAACCTGAGGTATAATTGACGTTTAGCCATGTAATGTAATCAACTAATATTATATACAATAAATCAAAGCTGGGCAGTAACTAATTAAAAAGTTAAAATTTACTTTTAAGATAACTTTTAACTTAACTAGTTAAAAAAAAAATAGAATGTAGAAAATAACTTAGTTAGTAACTAAGTTATTTCTTTTTTATAAATAATTGTAACTTAACTTAAACCGTTCAAAGTAGCGACATATTATGTAATTTTTATGATTCATGTAAGTAGGTTCTACCCATAGTCAATAATTCAAGCCTAAATCACATATTTGTACTTATTTGGTGTGTTTAGTGTATTTGTCAGCAATAATTATTAATTATACCTACTAATATCCCTATACTTCTATTAGGTATTTATCTATGTAGGCATACATAATTTAAGTACCTAGATATAATTTATTTGAATAAATCAAATACAACTGCAGAATTGAGAATGAAATTGTCAAATAATATACTATTGCACTATGTACTATTGCATATTAACTGTAGATCATATTATGCGGTATATGCAAAATAAATTCATTAGAGATCTGTTTAGTATGTACAATTGAAATTACTTAGTTGATAAAACTATTTATTTATTCATTAACAATATAATTCTACTAATAAGCCCAGGATTAATTAAATATAAATAATATATACCTAGCATAATAATAATCATAAATTATTTATTATTATAATAAACCCATTACCAACATAATACTTATGAACCACGGTATACCTAAGTAGCTATTTATATTTATTTTATCAAACTAACTGATATAATATAATATATTATAATCATTCACATTTTATAGTTAATACTTAATAGATAGGTACATTAAACATAACCCATAAATCAAATCATAATTCATTATTTATATTAAGGGTCCCAGGTCAAATTTTCTACAATTCTATAAAATTTGAAAATTAAATTTTATATTTTAGTTGCCACCTCAATTATAAGACTTTTCCACCAATCTACTACCCGATACCTATTTAGGGGGGGTTGATAGGGTGTATTATATCGAAAAAAATGACTTTACGGGAATAACTCTCAAGCTTTGTAGAATTGTCGGATTTTGATGACATTTTTTTTATCTGAAAGAAGAAGACTTCCTACAGCCCACATCGATCTCTGATTTTGTATATAATTTCAAATAAATGTTAAATTAAAAAATGTGTAAAAAAATGCTTTTTATCTTGTATTTTTTTAGACATATTATAAAGTTTGAGAATAAAATATTGAAAAACAGAGATCGATGCGGGCTGCAGAATATTTTCCTCTAGCAATCAAAAAAAAAATTATGAAATTTGGTTGATTCTACAAGGCTGTATCATATAGCCTTAAAGGTACTCAAAAAGTTTTAAGACGTATACGGTATACTTATATTGATTATAATTAAAGTTATGAAATAAAAATAATGCAAATTGTTGGAATGTCAATTTAAAAGTAAAAAAAGGTTAGTGGATGTTATTACTTTTATTTTATTAAACTAACGATCCATGACAAAATTATGAGCAAGTCCTCTTAGGTATTCTAATACTTGACGATTATCAAATTCTTGTACTAGATGTAATATCCGATTTCCTGCATCTACATATTTTCTCTTGGATGGAGGTGGTTCATTTCCACGGACAAGAAATTCATAATACAAATCTCGTTCCGCCTGTACTTTTTTCAGCTCAATAATAAAGGTCCAAATTGTTGGGTTACTCATGCTTAGCTGAGCTTGTAGCCTTCTATGTGAAGCTTCGGCTATGTTGTTCGTTTTCTGTTAAATGGTAAAAATTTTAATTAATTAATATTTTTGAAATAAATATAGATAGGTAAAGAAATAACTTCAATAAGCTAAATAAAATATTTAATGAAATTATTGGGATAATATATTTATATAGGTACATACTACATAGGGTGTAACTTACTAGTTTTTTAATTGGGGGATGGAGCTCCTTTTAAAGTTATTTATATTTTGAGAGCACCCATTTTAATTATTTTCTTTATAACTGGGGGACGGAACGTTTCTTTTTATTAAAATAATTTTGTAATTTTGTAATTATTATTTTGTAAAGTAGTACGTATTCAATAAGATACTAAGATTCAATTTAATGATGTTTTTTATGATAATTGGTAACGTGGTCAAAATCATGGTCTAAGATATAAGTATAATATCTAAATTATAGTATAGTATAGTGGTCAAAAGTCTTTTATCTATTTATCAATTATCATTATTACAATTTATGATTAATTACCAAATAAGTTAGAAATGTTAGACTATACTTTTATGTAGGTAACTATTCATTTTTTGTTAATACCTGACAAGTAAAATTATATTTATTGTAATAGTTGGACACTAAAATATTAGTATTGGTATATTATATTTCAACTGCTTATTGTTGAAGATTGATAGTTGGATGTGTGGGGGGGCACCCCCAATGGTCTAGGTAGAGTTTAATCATTGTAAGGAACGCTAATTTTTTTAAAGTCTGTGAGTTCCTTTTCTTTTATTTTTCCAATTCAAGCACTGGGTGTAACAGACAGACAAATATAATACTTGTTTAACATATAAAAACATTTGAAAATTATAAGGATAAAAAATATTTAAGATGTACATACATCTGAAAATTCCCAAACATTTAAATATATTTTTTAAAAAATGTAAAAACTAAACTATTTTAATTGTAGACAAGTTTTTTAATTCAACATTTTTTTAGAAATCTAGAAATCTAATCTAGTGTGAAAATCTACTATTATTAATTTTCATAAAAAGATTCAAAACAAATTTAAAATTTTTTATGTTCAGTATTAAAAACCAAAAAAATGACACTAAATGTGTCTATGTGCAAGAATCTATAAATGATATAATATATAAATAATTTTTTTTCAAATACTGTCACTACAGTGTCTTTTTGTATGTATATAATAAAGATTACCATTTGTTCAGCTAACACTCTATTGTATAAATTCCATGTTGGAATTGGAAATGCTGGTACTCTTCTTAAGCCTTCTCGTCTCAATATACCTATGTAATTTATTTCCAGCCAATCTAAAATAGGCTGTAAAGTTGGCTCTACTCGTTCAAGTTCTTCACTCAAATCTTCAAAGCTTTGAACAACATTATCAGGAGGGACAAATGCTAATGCTGTTATCATTCTAGCATATAAATTGAAATTTGCATTATTTCTATAATCCCTAGAAAAAAAAATTATCTTAAGTAATTTCATGATTAATATTTAGTTATATTTAAACTGTGAACTATATATTTGTATTAAATTGTTGGTACTATGTACACTATATGTTTTAGCTTACGCCATCAATCCTGCAGCTCCAATCTGTTTTTTAAATTTTGAAGGAGGTGAAAAAACAGCCACGAATTCTCTATTGGGAAATTCAGCCCTAAAAGCGTTGTGAATAGCCAACTCATAGTCCACCGATATGCTTCCTGCAATTATACCAGGTGATAAATTTTTTATCTCTACAAGCATCTGGGTATAAGTTGCTTGATTCTTGTTAGGCAATAATGCATAAATACAAGGATGAACACCTCCATTGTGACATCCTAAAATCACGAATACTTGAGAAAATAGAGATGGAGCTATTTTAAACGTTCCATCAACAAACCACTGATGAGATAACGAAAGTATCTAAATAAAAATACCATCAAAATTATTTAAAATTATTTTAATTTTTAATTTTTAAAAACATACTTCTAAACCCCTCTGTCGACCAAATAGAAGAATTCTATTATTTCCAGCTCCTGTATCACATAATAGAAAATTTTCAAACACACCAGGCTCAACTTCATATTCCTTGAAACTGTTTGGAATTTCCAAATCAAATAAGTTCAAAGGTGCAATTGGAATGTGTGGTCCGTTGTTTCGTCTAACTCTTCTTACAGTTTTTTTTAGTGTATCAATGGATGATAAAGCTCCTTTGCCAGCAATTGTTAATCCCGCTAAACAAATTAATTTATTATAAATATTGTATAGGTATATAATTTATTTTGAATTACCTAGATTAATAAATGTATTTATTATTATTTATTAGGTACTTACCTAATTATCAAGTAGAAATAATACAATAGTGAATAGTTTGTATATTATACTATACATTTGTAACTGTATAGATAGTTTATTATGTTTTAATAAAAGTCATAAAAGTTTGTTATATTTTACCTATACACTGGTTGATCGCTACAGCCGGTGCTTCCATAGTATCTGCAGCTCTTCTTTTGATTCTACTGATGGTGGAAGCAATCTAATATTTTTAAACAAATAATAATTTTATGCTTATGTACCATACTACCATTAATTAATATATTATACCATTTATACCTATGATCAATTATTAACATCACTATGACATTTGGGTAAAAAAACAACCTGTTAATAGGAAATAAACAGTGTTGGGTAGTAACGTAACACAAATTACTGTAACGCAATTACCTTTTCAGTAACTTCATTTCATTATTTTACTTTAAGTAACGCGATTGTAACAAAATTACTTTTTAAAAGTAATTTCTATGAAGTAATGAATTAATGAGTTATTTTCCACAATAGTTTTGAATGTATTATAAAAACAAGCCGATAGGAGGATGATAATCCAGAAAAATTAAAAATAAATTATATTTATTTACGATTTGGATAATAGTTAACAATATTATTAAACATTCCAGGAATAAATGTTATCACTTTATTAGCAGAAAGAAAAGAGTTTGGTTTAAAAATATAATTTAATCATATGAATTGAATATGGTTATAAAAAATTATAAAAAAAGGTAACGTTATTTGTACCGCACTACTTTATTAATGAAAAAGTAACGTAAAGTGATAAAAATAATATTAGGTAACTCAAATGTAATTTAAATAAAATATTTGAAGTAAACGAGTAACGTAATTTCATTACTTTTTAAAAGTAATTTGCCCAACACTGGAAATAAATATTACTTATTACTAATAACTAGTAATAAGTATACTAATATTATAGGTGTACTGATCTGACACATAATTCTCATATTATATTTAAAAATCAAATATTCTGAATACAACAAAAAATTGTTTTATTTGTCCATTTACAAAGTACATTGTCAATTGCTTCTCTATTCTCTAATATGATTGATCAGTAGGTACCTAGTCATCATTTTAGTTTAAATCTGTTTAAATATTTGGAGAAAAATATATAGGTACAGGTAATGTTGGTTAAATAAATTGTTTATGAAAATGGAAATGAATTTTCTTTTTTTGGTAAAAATGGACATTATTGAAGGTGTCAGAAACTACAAGTCCAAACTTAAATTTTTGATTTGAGTACCTAGTACCTACTCATGATTTATTATTAATATTATATTACCACTTACCTCAATATCCACAGGAGATTCTTCATGACCGCCATGGTTGCCTATAACAAATTTCACTCCATCTTTAATATGGAGACGACCCTTGCAACTTATGTCCCTCCTGCGACATCTAAAATATTGTGTTACTTGATCAGCACCCATTTTATCAAAAATATACTGAAATCCTTCGTGGCATTCAACCGCCTTCGATCTTATAGTATCTACATCCATGTTTTAATAAATTGAAAATAGTAAATACAATAACGTAAGGAATGCGAGAAAAATATAGAAAACAATGAAATAGACAAGGTACGATCACGTTCACCATGAAAATTCAAATGAATTATTCGAAGTCTCGGGGAAAAAAAGGTTAGGTTAGTATATAGTACTAATATTCACTAATATCTATTTATAACAATATTTGTATCGTATGATCTATTATTATCTTTGTCCATGCCTTTATGGTACGATTATCCTTTGATCAAACCGCCGCGCCAATAGTCGTCAGAGAAAATCCTGTTTCCAAATTGATTCGAGTTATATATATAAATATATAATATTTTTGTTTGTATATTTAAGTCCACTGAAGTCTTTAAAAATAAACAATCTTAACATACTTATTACAATATGTAAATATAAATATTCATTTTTATATTATTACATACAAATAAGAAAATAGAAAATTAAAATTATAATATACATATTAATATGTATTTCTGTAAAATTAATTTCGTCTTCAGTGGCTATTTCAAATAAAAAATGTTATAAAAATCTTCGTAGCTTACTTAATTTTTCCAAGTGGCATTACTTTTTGTATGCCTTTCATCCTAATTTATCAATGTAGGTAGTAGGTACTAGGTACACACTACACACTTTGTAGTTTGTATGAATATTAATTGTATTTTTTTACTATTTATTTCATACTGGGTACGACCCATTAAAATTCAGCATAGGTACAAGACCGTAAATTAAAATATATAAATATATATTATAAATTCGGGGGAGGCTCTAACATTTGTTAATCTAGATACTGGATAAAATGACTTGTAAAGCCAAAGTATGTGCCGTAACTGAGGGGGTCGAGGGCCCCCGAATTTTTTTAAAAATAAAATATTTTTAGTGGTGAATATTGTTTATTGACTATTGTATTATGAAAAATTGTATATTTTCGTCAAAGCAGTAATCACGAGAATAAAGTGTTTTTATATTTTGAACGTAAAAATTATGAGTGTACACTAACCATCTTTTAATTAAAGCCGCTGTCAGCCCAATTGTATACCTATTTGTATATAACAATATTATGTTGGCTAGAAAATCTAGTTTTTACCGTACAAATTGTTGTACAAACATTTTAAGTACTCGAGGTACTTTTAGGTATTCGAGTTAACAATATTTTACGTACAATAACTTACGATTTACATTTAGTTTGTAAAAATATCAATATAGACATACCAATTATGTATTTAATTTTTATACTCACTAATATTTTCGAATGTATTACCATAATACCGTTGATTATAATAAATATTATTATTTTTATTATTCAATGACAATAATATAACATTGAGGACGCTAAACCAACGAAAATACCGTACAAAAACATTCCAATTTTGTTCCAATAATACGGCTAAGTAAATGGTCTTAGAGCAAAATACCTTTATTAAAAGTTGTAGAGGAGAGTTATATCGGGTGCGAGACGAGACTCGATTTTTGATATTTCGTTCTCAAAATCGATAAAATCGTTTTGCGTTTTCACTTTTTTTCACTTTTTTACATGTGAATAATTGGTATAAAAAATTAAAATATCAAAAATCGAGTCTCGTCACGCACCCGATATAACTCTTATCTACAACTTTTAATAAAGGTATTTTGCTCTAAAACCATTCAGTAAGCCGTATTATTGGAACAAAATTGGCATCTTTTTGTACGGTATTTTTGCCCGTGTGGCGTCCTCTTAACAATACAATAGAAACCCCAGAAGGCCAGACCTCACGATAAAACTTTAGAACTTGGATAGTTTCACGCAGATAGTTAGGTATCGATTATTAAATAATTAAATATTATCTCCACATTAACTATTGGGTATTACAATTTACAAATGAGTAGATTTTATTGATATTGATCTAATGATTTCAAGTACCAATATAGTTGCTTGTATACAGCGTGTCCCAGAAGTCCTTATTATCTCCGTGGAAAATCAATATTATTAAATGCAGTTTTTTTTTACAGTCATAAGTATGGAAATTCTGATTGAATAGCATAATTTTCGGTTTTTCTTTTTTCAAAAATTCAAAAAATGTTTTTTAAATTTTTGTTGTTAGTATTTTTTAAAACAGTTCAAAAAAAAAAAAAATATTAAAATTTAATGAAAACCGACCAAGTTAGAGCTAATTATTATTTTTAATTTTAGCCGAAAAATCAGCGTGATTGTAATAATTAATATACGAATTTTATTGTATTTTGCTAATGCCGTATGCGTAGATAACACAACTATTATTCATAGAAATTCAAAATAATAATTGCCTCTAACTTGGGCAATTTTCATTACATTCGAATATTTTTTTTTTGAACTGTTTTAAAAAATCTGATCAACCAAATGCTATCTTGGAAATTTAAAAAACTTATTTGCCTAAAAAAAGTTTTTGATAATTTTTGAATTTTTGAAAAAAAAATATATTCAATTAAAAATTCCATAGTTAATACTGTAAAAAAAACAGCATTTAAATATATTGATTTTCCATGGAGATACTAAGGGTGATACGGGACTTCTGGGACCTACTGTATATTTACGTGATACTGTTCAAGTTGAATCAATATGTTATAGGTTATTGTGTAACAGTGCATTTTAATTCAAATTATGTATTTATGTGCTTGTTTTAAATGTAGGTTAAGTATAATATTATAGTATATTAAGTATATTATAGTAAAATTGTAAAATGTAGCAACTGTGATCACAACTCGTCCTGCTTATAACTCCTTAAATAAATAAAAATTAAAACAAATACCTGTTTAGCATTTACTTAAACAAACTTGTTTTTACTTTTAAAACACAGGTACCTAAGTACCTTATTAATTTTTGACGACGGGATTTTCTACAAGCAAAATATGCAATATAATTAAATCCTCATAATTAATTTTTCTGCAAATTTCATTTTAAATATTGAAAATAACAAAACTATTTAAATGAGTTTCTGTTGATCGTGATCGCAATAATTGTAATCCTGTTTAATGTTAAAAAGGACCTTTCAGCTGAACAGTTTGAAGCTGCAAAACATAAAAAACTCTTGAAACTACGTATTTCCTACGTAAGGGAATAGATTACTTAAATTATTATATTATTTTCCTTTGACAATACATACTGATTACTGATTAGTGATTTCCAAGTTCCAACACTGTATACGTGGAAGTTGTTGTATAGGTAGGTAGTTATTACTCGGCTCATTTGAAAACGGATCATATTTGTACTCTGTTTCACTTGGAAAATTGGAGTTTGATGGACGTGGATTATCAAAAAAAAGAGTAAATTTTGCGGTTTTTGAAATAATGTTTTGTTCTTTTTCTAATTTTTATACAAGTAGAACACCACTTCAACGTTTTCTTCCATAATTTATTTTAATTAACACATTTAAATGAATATAACATAAAAAATTAAAATTATACACATAAAATACATACACACGTCAGTCTGATCAGCGACTCGTAATCATCGTTTGTACATACACAACAAATACGATAATAATTATCTATGATTGACGGTCGATAATTGTACATACAGGGCTAGTGGCTACATACCTATAGTCCTGGTTAGCCCTAGGGTGAATTTATTGTAAATACGTCCAACGTCCCTGTATGTAGATACTGTATAATAGATATATAGTATACCTAGTACCTACATTTAAACATTATATTATCATATCTCTATCTATATATACAAATATAGGTATATAAAAACTTGTCATGACTGAATGACTGACTAACAGTTTCATCATCGCCTAGCTGGAACCACCCAAACTACCCTTGACTTATGACTTATGAGTTATGAGTAGGTATGCAATTTGGTCAGTAGTTTCGTTTTATGATGCAGATAAGACCCACTAGACACTAAGAAAAGATTTTCCAAAATTCGTGTCTTAAAAATGTGCTTACACAATGATTTGAAGATTCGTGATGATCATTTTCGATTTCTCTTTTATTTATAAATAGTTGCCATTGGTTCAAATTATAATACCAACATTAGTATTTATTTTTGTATATAAATGTGACGGTCATTACTCATTGGTAACATATTATATTAGTTACAAGGGCGTCCTTTGGGGAGGGCAAGGGGGGGACATGCCCCCCTCTAGATTTTGCATGTCTATTATAAATTTAATATTTAATTATTTAAACATAATTATATTATACTTGATACATTGAATAAAGAAAATTGATCATCATAAAATTAGTGAAGAATATAATATGTCATACTTTCAAAGACTGTAACTTTTTACCATCAATTAAATAATGTATCATCGTTTACATGACCATATACCTCCTACACGTCATGTACGATTGACAGGTCATTTAGTACGCTTCGCCGTGTAAAAACATGGTTAAGGTCTACAAAGTACAATGACAGAGCAGAAACTATCTGGACTATGTATACTTAGTATACTTATTACTTAGTATACGAGTATACATAGACAGAAAATTGATGATTTAAATGTAAGGTAGGTCAGGTGGGGTAAGAGCCTAACGGGGCTAGTGCCTAATCGGGTTGACGGGTTATAAAAAATACAATCTTTCAATTTTAAAGTTAATTTCTTGAAGATTACGAAGTTTAATAGTATTTGAATGTTGTATAATGTTGGTTACACTTTAGGTCTTAGGATATCAAACATAGCAGTTATCATTATTCAATATTCAAAAAGCTAATCAGTTATTTACTGGTATTTTTTTTAAATCGACGATAATTCAACGGTCTAGTTAACCCACCTAAATTGCTCAAAATAATTTCAAATTAGGTAAATAAATGTTATTTTATATTTATAATATTATTTAATTTATGAATTATGCTAATTGTATATTTGTATGATACAAATGAGTATTAGCCAATTATGCACTTCCCCCGTGTAAAGTTCCACACGGGGAATGTTCGACATGTTTTATGGGGAAAGTGCGACATGCCTTATTTTGTTAAATAGTTAAAAAAGATTTTATAAACATTGTTTGTGACTAAAATATTTATGAGTTACAAATATTCATTATTAAATATGTAAATAGTTGACAATTAAACTTTGAATATGTGTTAATGTTAAATTATATCAACCAAAACTTAAAAAAAACTGATATGTATTAACTATAAATTTAAAAAAAAACTAATAGTCTGTCAAATCTTGATAAAATCAAATAATTGAATTCTTTTTCTTCTTTAATTTCTTTAAAGATTTTCATTACCTAGCTTATATAATGGCACTTGTCCTGGCCAAGGAACAGCTTGTATACAACTGCATTAAAAGTACCGGTTTTGCACTTACCCTGGTAGCAGGGAAAGTGGTACACTTTTTTTTTTTTTTATATGTAATTTTTTTTTAACTAAAAAATTATCAAAACACATTTTTGAATACATATTTGAATTCCTGATACGTTCATTAATGGATGATAAAAAACTATGTTCCACGTAAGAATACAGTAAGATGGTAAGTATGTTCCATTAAACTGAGATTTTGCAAAACCACGTCACTGTTACCCCACCTGACCTTTATTCAAAATGTTGTGGACGAATTTTCCAAAAATAAAAGGAATTTACAGTTTTTATTTTAAAGTTTATTAATAACTAGCTGCCCGATCTTCCTCCGGAAGAAATTATTTTTTTATAATTTAATTTAAAAACATAAGACTATTTTTTGGCTATACAAATAGTACCATATAATTACATATTGTAGTTATTGTTATTGCTAATTTCTGAAAATTATATTTCCTACATTTAGAATTCAACCACTGGAGTGGTAAATTTTATTATTTTTATTATAGAATAGAGATAAGGTAGAAAAAAATGTAACAATGAATTATTTGTTCAATGTATAATATATATATTTCAAATGGAAAATTGCAAGTGCAAGCAAATAAATAAATAATTAGTAATCATGATAACAATAATAAATACAGTGTGATTCCTTTTAAAGGTAACACTAAATAATTCTGTCCAGTGACATCGGATTAATATGCGGTTTTCGGGAGGGGATAGGGAATACATAAATACACATTTCTTGATGATTTTTACATTTTTAGATCTTTCCGTGTGCGCATGCGCAATACAACTTGCATTTTTTTTTTAATGGCAAAAGGTATTTTGAAAACCGAATTTGGATAGAACGAATTTTTTTAAGTCGATTTGGTCCTTTTCACCATAGCTCTAAAATCAAAACTGACTAAATGGCAACCAGTCAAGGTTTCGATTAAAATTATTGAATTTTTCATATTCATATTTAAATTCATAAAATTTTAGTAAGATTGTTGAAAAATTCAATAATTTTAATCTAAGCTGACTGGTTGCCATTTAGTCAGTTGAATTTCGTACAGTTGATTTAAATCCACCACTTCCAAAATCCCTTCGTCTGTATAAAGGATATTCATCATCTTCAATAATAGTACTGTTAGTAAATGCTTTCGGATACCTAATAAAACAAATGAATTTTTTTTTATTAAATATGCTTTTCTTAGCATATGTATAGAATAAAAATGCAAAATAATGTTATTCTTAAACTAATTACGATTTGTTACGCAAAACCACCTTAACCCTTAACTTGGTGTTGTATCTTTTTGGATACACAAAGTTTGTGAATTTTTGTACGGAATCCGATGTACAATATTTTTATTTTTATTATTTGTACACAGTGGCGTGGCGAGCATCTTTCAAACCCTAAGCAAATTAACTTTGTAATAACCCCCCCACTTCCACCCCCCCACAAACTAAGTATAATTTTCTATATGCTAATTTTGAATTTTTGTTATAGGAAGTCATCAAATATTTATTATAAATAATAATAATTAATTATACATAAAATAGTAATAGTATAATTAAAAATATCAATTAACTCTGATGACTTTTGAAGCAGTCTTTTATGCAGTAAACATAAGCCTTGCTTATGTGTAAGTGTATTATCAGAAAATAGATTACATAATGCATTAATTATAATTAAAATACAATACATAAAAAATAATATAGCCTTGTACACTTTGATAAATGTCATATCTCCCACGTGAGTACACTACGATAACGTTTCTATGATGATTGGGATTGATAATAAGTAATAACTGTTTTTTGTTATCATTTTTTTGGAAATTTAAAGCCGATCAAACTCGTTGACTTCAACTACTAATTTCATCAAATTTTAATGTGTTACTAGAATCAACTCAATTAATCACTTTTATGTAAAGTTTCTAATAATATATGCAATAATGCTTCTTTTATATCAATTTTGAAAGTATGTATCCTTTTAGATACATGAATATTAGTATTGGTTTATGGCTATGTATCTTTTAAGATACAATTCATAACTTTGAACTTTCAAGTCCAATATTTTTTTTGACAACATTTTTGAATTCAGCGACCTTAAATTAGTGTGAAAATATCTACTTTAAAATTTTCATTCTAATATTTTAATGCTTGACAAGTTAAGGGTTAAGTAGGTAACTACATATGGCACTTGAATATATCTACCTTATAACTTGAAAATTAAGTTTTTACCCATAACTTACAAAGAAAGTCCTATCAATAAAATTTAACTTTACCATCGTTATTATTTAAAAAAAATTAAAAAAGACAATAATTAAAAAAATTACATAGTATAGTTATATGAGGAATTTTAAAGTTTAAACTACGTATGCGCTTTTGCACTAAAAAATAACTAAATACCTACTCTTAAACAAATACAAAATATAAGTACAAATGATGAAATTTTATAAATAAACTTAATATTAAAAAATAAAAATTATAATTCAAAATATTTATATAAATTTATAATAGTTATATTAATATGAAATAGATTTAAATATGTATATTGAATATTAAAATGTATTATTACCTCTTTGAACATTTTTGGTTTTCTCCCATAGGTACATGGAGAATTTGGATTCATATAACCACATGGGCCATGTACCATGTGTTTTTTAACTATTTCAAATAGTTAAGGATCTAATTCGGGGTTTGGTAATCCAGCCCTTATTATATCATCGACATCATTTGGTCTAATTTTATCAACTAACCAAACCAGTAAATGAACACGAGGAAGGCCATAAATAATGAATAATTATACGTAGAAAAATAAATAAATAAATAATACTATTCATTTATTACCACGTTTTTGCCACTCAACAGTATATATATAACACCGAGTTTCACCAAATATCCGATGTTTCACAATTAAGTTCATTAGAACTTAAATTTTTTGATGAAAAACTCTAGTGATAATGTCGTGTCTGTCTTGTGTATAGTTTGACCATGTTTGAGTTCTCTTTTTATTTCCATCCAATTTGGATTACATGTAAATGTAATGAACAAATTTGGAGTCCCAAAATTACGAACGTAAGTCATGGCATCCATAGTTTTTTTGTGCATGTATCTAATAATTAATAGTATGTACAATATTTTAGATTGTTAAAATGAATATTACAGTACATTTTCCGTAGCAATTTTAAGTTATAAGATACAAAATATTTTATTACCTTGGACCTCCTGTAAATGAAGAAGGTAAAATAAAAAGTTGTCCAATGTCATTCACGTGACCATCATTTTCTATCAAGTAAATTAATATAATCTTCCGCTCTTAATTTTGATTAGCCGTTCTGATTCTATTTTGGCATACATATCAACCTTTAAAAAAAATTACATTCTTTTTGTATTATTATAATGTATTTATACATGTTTTTGATTAAGTTGAAAAAATATTATATAAAATAAACAAAAAAAAGAAACAGACATCGTTATCGGTGAATATATGAAAATAATTGGTAATTAGTTAATTATTATTATTATTTTTATAAGGGTTCAAAACCGGTTTCCTTCGTCTCCAAAATCAAGTTAGATTCTTATATATATAGATTAGTTACATAATGTTTTTTACTTTTTTAAGTATGCAGTAGGTACCTAGTTGACACTAATTGTATTAACTATTAACTAACTAATAAAGTGAATTATTTATTTTATATATTTACATTTTATTAGTTATTGAACTACCTAATCTTATTTATTTTATAAATAATTATATAGATATGATGAATTCATAAATACTATTGTATGAATACAGTCATTGAGGCATATAATATAATTATGCTACGTAAATTTACATATAGCAATTAACAGATTAACAGAAAGGTCAATATTATTGAAAAACACAGTGTACACAGACACTGGTTTTCTCAACGATTCTGAACAGAGACGGTTCGTCATCCTAGGATATTTTATATTATATTTATATTGTTATTATTAATACGGTGGCTGGTAAATTGAATTAATATTATCATATTTGTATATAATAATTAATAATATACCTACTTTAGATGCTTCAAGTACCCACGAATAATATTTTAAAATTACTAAAAACTTTTCTTGATTATTTAATATGTAATTTCGTAAAAAAAATTGAACTTGACTATCTAAACTGACCTAATTTTTTTACACTTTGCTAATTATTTCATATTTAAATTACGTATACAAATAATGGTCTCAAAGGGGGTTGAAACATAGGTGCAACAACGGTAAACATTTAGGGGGGGCTTAAAAAACAATTATTTGTAAATAGGGAACCTATAGGCCATAGAGGGCTTATATCTAAATCAATAAGTGGTATTTTTTTTGGAGGGGGGGCTAAATCGTAGCCCCCCTAGCCCACCACTGGGTTGAAGACATAATAGGTGACATTTTAAATTCCCATCGGTGAAACGGTGGCGGCGAGAATATGACCATCGGCGAAACGGTGGTGGCGAGATTGCCCGGCGGCGAGACGGTGGCGGCGAGATGTCCGTCGGCGAAATGGTGGCGGCGAGTCGGGTGGCGGCGAGAAGGCTTGGCGGCGAGTCGGGTGGCGGCGAGAAGGCTCGGCGGCGAGTCGGGTAGCGGCGAGAACGCTTGGCGGCGAAACGGTCGCGGTGAGACGGTCGCGGCGAAACGGTCGCGGCGAGGTGTCCTAGACCCTTAGTAGGTACACAGTATATTAACACGCGGCGCGCATGAATAAATACGAATAGAATAAATACGTACGTACGATACGTGTATACGGAATAAATACACACATTTAACAAAATAAATATATTATTTTATTTTTTTTTGTAGTAATTTAAATGAAAATTATTAGATTTTAATAATGTTAGTGAACATTAGGTATATATGAATACAGAATCGGATAGTTCAGATATTGAAACTAGTTCTACGGACAGTTCAGTGAAAGTTAAAAAATATAAAAATAGGAAAGAAATAAAAGCGGAAATTTTAAAAGACGCTATAAAGAAAGAATTTATAGAAAAAACAGGCAAACAAATAGCTAACGCCGATAAAGCTGTTAGGAAAAATTTAGTAAGAACACTTAGTTTAACAGAACAGATAGGTACCACGCCACGAGAAATTAAACAAGGCGTAGGTCGTTCAGGTACTAGGTCAGACTCAAGCGTAGTTCACGTGCAATTAGGATCAGAAGTTAGGAAAAACACGAAAAATAAAATGGATATTGATAAAGCAATACCAATGATACCAGTTTGCACAGGAAAGAAAGACGTAGCAGAATTTATAAATATTTGCGAGATCGCGCTTAAAGATATTGCTGACGCGGATAGACCCTTATTATTAAAAATAATTACGTCAAAGTTGACAGGGAACGCGTTAGAGGTAACAAAATATAGAAATTTAGACTCATGGGCATCAATAAAATCAATATTAGAGGGGGCATTCGAACAGAAAGTATCGGAGAGGGCCCTAGCAGTAGCTTTAAACACGGCACGTATGACCGAAGGAGAAAGTGTAGCAAAATTCGCTAGTAGAATCGAAGAGTTATATTACAAACTATGCGCGGCTAGTACATTTGGATTAAAAGCGGCCGAAGCACTTGTAGTTAAGACCCAGACAAAAAAGCAGGCTATGATTATATTTATGACAGGATTACCACATCATCTGTACACAGTACTAAAAAGTAGGAATCCAGAAACTTTAGAACAATGTTTTAAACTAGCGATAGATGAAGATCTTGAATTTAATTCTAAATTAGACATGGAAAAGTTGCAGGGAAATGTACAAAAACAAAATAGTAATGAAAAGCAAATTAATGGTAATAACGAAGAAAAACGACATAATGAAGTAATAGAAATTAAATTGAGTTAATTTTTCTCGTTTAAGACGATAAAAATGAACTTTTAAAGGGGGAGATGTAGTAAGCGAGTTACTACGCAACATTTAAATTTCGTCAGGAAACATATTTAATATATTATACTGTAAATAGGTAATGGTCAGATATATCAAAATAGAAACTATAGTTAACCTTTTTTGGTTGTAATTAATCAAAGGAACCATAGGGAGTATAACGCCAAAAACAAACGCATAAACAAATTCGCAATTAATAAATGTAAGGCTCAAGGAGAAACAATATTCAAATAGTACCACAGTAGATTAGCATGATTTTGCAGTCATGTCGAATAGGCGGATGTGATAAATGCGATAGCGTTAGATGAGAGAATTGCAATATAAAAAAAGGTGGGTAAGTGGATGTCGCTCTGCTGTACTGTAGGTTACAAGTGGGTCACTGTATGATGGATGGTATTAAATTTGAATTCAATGATATAATATCATTGTATAAGAAAAACGATTCTGAGCGGAGGCGGTATGTCAGTCTAGGTATAAGACATATTATATACTTATTTATGGTATTAAATTATATGGAATTTATGAATAAATTATTCATTGCCCCTTAAAATATGCACAGTCTTATCATTGAGCATACTTCTTATTCCTTATACTATGGTAGATTGTATGGATAGGCCATAATGTGTTGATTTTTCAGTTTCATATATCCCCGAATAATATTTTTAAATTACAACAAAAACCAAGATCGTTAATATTGATTTTAATATGTAATTTCGTCCAAATTTGAATTTAAAATGTCTGTAAAAAATAACTGTGTTCATATATTGCTTAGATTTTTTGGTTACAGTATGAATTATTTAAGAGAATCTTTGTTTTAAATTTTCAACTCTTAGTTATAAAAACTGAACATTTTATAATTTATTAATTACAATGTTTGATAATTTTCGAGATTTTGATAAATTTTGTCAAAATTTGATCTTTAAATGGTTATAAAAAAAAACTGTGCCTATGTATTTTTAATATTTTTCAACTGCTATTGTAACAATATACCAGGAGCCTTGTATTAAATTTTCAGACTTTTTGGCCCACCAAATAAAATTTTATTGACAATTATAAAAAAAAAAACTAAAAAAATTGAAAACTGAAAATGTCCGTAAACAGCTCAAAAAGAGTCAAAATCTTTTCAAAATTGTATGGTGTATAGGAAATGCTAATATAAACATTCAGTGAAATTTTCATGTATCTACAGTTATTCGTTTTTGAATTACAACAAAATAAGGAAATCGCTACATGAGAAATCGAGTGAAAATCCAATGTTGTAAAAATTTGAATTTCAAACGCTCATAAAAATTTAATTTGACTGTCCGGTAGAGATTTTTTTATTGATAAAGGTAGATAATCTTATAAGGAATCTTGTGTTTCATTTTCAAATCTTAGATTTAAAAAGAAAAATTTTTACGAATTCTTAACTCAAAATAATTTGCTAATTTTCGTGATTTTTCCATATTTTGTCAATTTTTGAATTTTAAATGCTTATAAAAAAAAATTGTGACTAAGGATTTTTAATATTTTTCATCTGCCTTTGAAACAACATATTAGGAGCCTTCTATTAAATTTTCAAGCTTTCGCAACCAACAAATAAAATTTTATTGATATTTCTAGAAAAAAAACTAAAAAAAAATGAAAAATGAAAATGTCCCTAAACAGTTCAAAATAAATCAAAATATTTTGAAAATGTTATCGTGTATAGAAAATGCAAATATAAACAACCAGTGAAAATTTCATGTATCTACGGTCATTTGTTTTAAAGTTACACCAAAAACCAAATTCGATTTTTTGGAAAATCGATTTTGCGTAAAAATTCCCGTTTTTCCTTAATTTTTATGTTGTTTTTTCCCGGCGCTTGTGAAAACTACTGGAAAATGTTTACTTTTGACCCCCCAAAGTACCAACTAGATTCACTTTCCTATCAGAAAAGGTACTATTGAAGAAAATCGAAGCACTTTTACTGTCCCAAAACGTGATGACAGACACAAAAATATAAAAATATAAAAATATAAAAAAAAACATACATCATTGTAAAACCAATACATTCATCGCTCCGCTCAGAATCTAAAATAGTATGATTTATAATAAAATTGACAGTCACAAATTATCTGACAGTACATCATAATAATACGCAGTATGGATTAGTAATTTCGCAAGTGCGTGGGTTAGGTCGATGGCCGCATAGGCCACATCCGTTAGAGTCAAGATACGATATCAATAGGCAAGGGGAGCGGGGACCGAACTATAAGAGGGACCCCGAAACGGTCTGTATTCAGACGTGTACACTCAATACTACTGCAAGCACCTTCACGCAGCTCCGTGTAACGATTGTCATTTTGGACTTAGCATCATTGTGATTGTTGGAACTAATAAACAGCAATATACTTTTGGCAATTGTGTTATAATTATTCAACGACTACCTCAACTTCACAGTATAAGGTCTAGCTGCCTGCAACTGTTAGTATACTAGTAGCTGTTAGAGCTACCAGAATATTACAATATTACATGTTATAATTCTTCAAATTATATTGATAAAACATACTAAGTTTGACTTAAAAGTTTTATCGCTAGATAATTTTTCTTCAAATGCAGCAAGGTCATCTTCGTTTGTAATTGGAAGCATTTCAAAAGAAACTTCTTGTTGACTGTTGTAATCATTTTGTGAATTTATTTTTTCATGAAAACTTGAATTTTTGACAACTGTTTCTAGCTGGTCTTGTTTTTGACTTATTGTTTCTACATCATACTTTGTTTTTAGTACTACTCTTAAAGTTTTTTTTACAATCTCTAAAAAAAAAATTAAAAGCAAATATTAATAATGTATTTAAGTATATAATAATACGCAGGTCGGTCCAACAGATGATCTGACCAAGGAAAATTATTTAATATCTTTTTACGGTTCCAACAATTTTTGAGATTAGTATTTCAAACTATGTTATATTATAATTTATAATACACTACAGTTTTGAAAATAAAACTTACCTAAAATATCTTCACATTTGAAACTACAATTTTGTGTTTTGTTGTTCAAAGTTGATTCAGGCAACGGTAAATCAAATAGCTCATCTACAATAATTATATCAAAAATTAACACTTTAAACATACAGTTATTAATGGTATAATATATGAAATACAATTTACCAAAACTAATTTTTGGAGAACCAATAGAAGATGACATTCGAGTGATTTTAAAAGGGGAAGCTGATGTGTTGATTGTCCCTAGATCATCTAAATCAAAAATCTTATTAATAAATATTATAAAATATAATATCTAAAACAATTATTTCATATGTAATTCGGATAGTATCAAAAATAAATTTAAATTCTAAAAATGTTTTAATAACTTTGTATTCATTTTCTCTTATTATTTACCTTCATCAGAAAAACTATCAACATCAAAGAGTTTTCTTTTAACTTGATGAGTTGGTGTTTGAACCTTCATTGATTTTGAATTATATATTCTATCTATAAAATACAAATAATATAAAACATTTTAAAAGTATGGTTTTATTAAAAGTATATATTAATTACAAATAGGATATTATTATTTAGTATTATATAAAAAATTTGCAAAATTAGATATTAGTATATTATTGTTAGCATCTATTATTTTTAATAATTTATACACACCTTGACTATAGAATTCTCTATTGCGTGGTTGTTGTATGGCTGCAGAAGTCGTAGGAACACTGCTACTGCTAGATGGTTGATCAACATGTTTACGATTTATGAATTGTGCAGATTTTGTATGAGGAGAACCTATTATTTTAATGAATAAAAAATACAAATGATATAACACATTTTAAAAGTATGTTTTTATTATAAGTATATTAATTACTATTATATAAAAAAATTGCAAAATGAGGTATTAGTATATTATTGTTAACATCTATTATTTTTAATAATTTATACACACCTTGACTATAGAATTCTCTATTGCGTGTTTGTTGTATGGCTGCATAAGTTGTAGGAACACTGCTACTGCTAAATGGTTGATAAACATGTTTACGATTTATGAATTGTGCAGATTTTGTATGAGGAGAACCGTCACCTATTATTTGAATGAATAAAAAATACAAATGATATAACACATTTTAAAAGTATGGTTTTATTAAAAGTATATATTAATTACAAATAGGATATTATTAATTAGTATCATATAAAAAATTTGCAAAATTAGATATTATAGTATATTATTGTTAACATCTATTATTTTTAATAATTTATACACACCTTGACTATATAATTCTCTATTGTGTGGTTGTTGTATGGCTGCAGAAGTCGTAGGAACACTGCTACTGCTAAATGGTTGATCAATATGTTTACGATTTATGAATTGATCAGATTTAGTATGAGGAGAACCGTTATCTATTATTTTAATCAACAAAAAATACAAACAATAAAACATACCTTATCTTCATACATACCTTCTACTGATAGTTTATTTGTAAATTTTAAAACAATGAATAATTAAAAATTTTAATTTAATTCAATAAATTAAATGATATAATTTTATTTCTTACCAGTCATAATAATATGATGATCAACACTTTTTTTAGGTAACAAATACGATGATGGACTATTTTCAATACCGATTTTTTCTACATCTCTATCATCATTTTGATCATCACCTTAATTAATACAAAATTTAATTAAATTTAATATATAAGTAAGAAATCTAGTTATCCATTTTAATCATAAATACGTAAGAATTAAATCAATTTTAACATGTCTATAGAAAGAATAACATATCTTTAATATTCATAGATGGATTAAATGTAGAAGGACGTATTGATGAATTTATTTTAGCATATTAGTTTGATCAAAACAATATAATATTTGCAGTACCTACATTATGGAATACTATTGCCACATATTTTATTAATATATTTTGAATCATCATTGATTTTACTGTTATTTGTCACCATGTGTATCATTAGCTATAATGGTATTACAATACAAATAATTACATTAAAATTGTTGCATTATTCATTTATTCCATATTTGAATGAACTGCAGTCTATTATAAGTTGTGTTAGTATAATTTCTTAGAAATAAAAGTTATTATAATATGTACCTTCAATATTCTTAGCTGGCCTAAATGTTGGAGGATCTCTAACAGGTGATTTTTTTCTTTTTTTTTTCCTGAGTACATGTAAATTATCTTCAGCTGACGACGACAAATCAGACCTTACTTGCGCTCTGTTTAACTTTGATCTGGCTTCTTGCAGATTACCTATAGTAAAATATTTAATATAAACATATGGGTAGGTAGCTATTCAAACATACATATTATTATAAATAAAATCAGTTGATTATTATTTGTTGTGGATCTAATGAATATAGAATTGATTAAATATAAATATGTATTTATATGTGTATTCACCAAAGTTTTTTTTCAAGAGTCTGGCAGAATAGAAGACAAAATCAAACTTGTTCGGCTGAATCCTACGGGTTATTTTTATTCTTTCATCTTTCTTAGGCCACGCACATAACCCATCTTTGAACCAGTTTGATGGGACAGCCTCAACTGTATTGTCCTTTTCAAAAAGAACAACACTCCACATCCTTAAAATTTAAAATATGTAACTTCGTTTAGATTTTAATTTAAAAAAAGAAAACATAACTACATACCAATACCTTGTGGTAAAATTAAGTATAAACTAACTTAGAAGCTTCTTTGCAATTGTAAATAAATATAATTTGACAATTTATTATGTAAATTAACAACAATCCTACAAATATATTTCACAGGAAGGTATAAGAAAAAAAATTAATTAATATTTAAATACTAAACATAAAAAAACTATATAAAACTTGTTGTTTTTATATCAAATAATACTAGATTAAAACATATGTCATTTCACTATTCTACTAAATCATTATTCAAACTTTTGCTGGTCTACCAGCCTGAGGAGTGTGGGTGAGAAGTTGCATTACAAACCGATTATTTATCTTATAAAAGTACAACACAACAAATTTATGTTCAGCACTTAGCAGTTTTAATGTTGTGTAGTTAGCTTTAATATTAGAGTGATTAACCTATTATACTCTCTATATATAAGGTAAGAAAAATCGGCTAATAATTAAAATATCATAATAAATATGAACCCGTGAGAAAAAACTGATCATCTAATTTAGCTTTAACCTTTATAGATGATAATAATAGGTCAATTGACTAATATTAAAATTAACCATAAGTACCTGTACAAAAAGATTGAAACTACACAACACTATGAATACGTTATGTTGTACGTTTGTAAGACGGAGCCACACACGCGGCTCTCCTTACAACTATTTAACTATTTAATTCATGCAAGACTAAGAAAATACAATTAACATTAAAAATTATTATTACATAGTGTCATACTACAAATTACAAAACCAGTATTCCACTTACCTAATATGTATTGAAGTAGGTACGTCGATCGGTACGTTTTTACGGTATTAAAGGCTTAGTTAGGTTTATATAAAGAATACATACGCGATACTCGCGAATACGAACTTTCGGAAGATTATATAAAAATAAAAATAAAAGTTTGTACACAGGTCCACGATGGTCACGATGTCAAACACTGAAACACGCTCGCAATAAAATTACCACTCGCAAGTCGCAACTCGGCACTCGAAAGCCTGCAATATCGAAATATAAATATCGTGATCGTCATGACGTCATGGGAAATTTTGAATGTGTGGCAGTTAATAGTTATTGTATTTCGCTGATATGATAATAAAAGATAACACTGTCGTTGTGGTAGATGGTGGTGGAGTACAACAAGACATAATAGTATAACGTCATATTATTATTATTGCGACAATAATCCATTATCATGATTACTGATGGCAATGCGGGCAGTGCCAACAATGATATATAAATTATCCAGTTATTTTTACAATAAATAATATTATTTCTTACGCAATTTGACTCCTACAATATTAACGACGACGGGTGAAAATTATTCCAAAAATCACACATCGCGTTTAGTATCTACGTTTAAAAAAAATTTAAAAATAATAACATTTGATTAACAATTTACAGAATTCTGGAATAATAATTGATTTACCGATAATAATTACTTAAATTACCTATAATAAGTACCTACCTAGCACTGCCGTCTGGGATGTAGCTAGCTGTTTGAAAATAATATTATATATTAAAAATGAATGAATAATATATTAATCATACTATTTTATATTGAATAACAATAAATATATACATATAGGTACAATATAATATCATATTATAATAGTTATAATAATATAATAACAAATATTGTGTGGCTATGTATATGCTTAACTTATTGTTTACCATAATATAAACGAAATACGAATTAGGTATATAAGAGTAATGATAGTAAGAACACTAAAAACTGAAGTATAAGAAATTAAGAACCACTTAATATATAGTATCATAGATACATTTTAAAAGTGCTTACATCTACCGTCTCTACATAATATTATTATAGTAAATAGTAATCCTAGTATAATAAAACCCTCGACCAGTATACTATATAATATTTATTATAATTTAATATGAAAAATTAAATTGTAAAACTAATATATTATATTATAAGCACAGCAAAAAAAATTAATTAGGTAATCAAATTTGATGTTACCTTGCTATTATAGTTATTACCCAATATAAAATAATGTTTGAGTAGGTGTATGAACGTGATTTTAAATTGCAACAATACAAATAATATTTAATTGAGTACTATATTATATAAGACTCTATGTCTGTATGACGTCCAACTGTCCAAGTATAGATATATTTTAAAATGCTATTATATATTTTAAATCTTATAATTCAAATATTAAATAATTATAATTTATTATTATAACTGAAACTGTGAAACCTAAAAGATGTTTATTAGGATTTAAGTACTTTAAATTTAAGCAAACTTGATTTTAGTGTTTTAGAGCTCCCTAAAAGTCCTCGCTACGATTGTATAAAGGGCCAAAATGCCAAATATTAATTTTGAAAACCATTTGAGGACAATCCGTGGACTACATACATTTTAAATATTATAAGCTATATTTTCTATTATTATATGACATTTTTAACAGATGATATTGTACATTATATGACTATAAATTGACCACACATAACAGTTTGTAACTTTATTATCTCACTTTAGATTTTTAATATACCTATAGTATGTATTATTTAATTTTAGTGCGGGCCAAACAACAATACATTTCGTACATAATAGTTGGCGGCCTACTCACTACTCACGTACCGCTGCTTTTAGGGTATTGGCAATTGCGATGTATTAATATACTAATAATAGTTCTGTTCTCAGGTTTTGTGAGGCCCTGGGCATCATTAGAATTCAAAGGTCCCTGGACAATATATTATATCGAAATCCATAGGTAGGTATACACTATTGCAGTGGTTTTCAACCGCCGGTCCGCGATAAAAAAAAGTTACCGGTCCTTGTTATATTATAAAAAAATATATTTCCAGTATAGTGTTTAAACGTTAAACCTTGTATATTGTAATCAGATTTCTAAATTTGGTGGTCTGTAGTCCTACTTAAAAGCCATCTAGGTGGTCAAAAAGGTTGAGAAACACTGCATTATATAGAATAGCGGTTTTCAATATATTTGTATAGGTTTGTATATGTCGAGTTGAGCTCGAGTCGAGTACCACCGCTCATATTATAATACAATTCTTTGCAGTAATAATCGCAGCGGCAGCTGCACGTTTGAAACTCACTATACGTGTAATAAAATATGTTCGAGAAAAAACGAATAACGAACTTGGGAGTTATCTAATAATATTATTAATAATATAATTGATATTATATATTATTAGTTATCACTTATCATACATTCATCATCATGCAGCCGTATGCAGTCATTGTTTACGAGTTACGACAGTAAACACAAATATAGTCAATATTCACATGACTTTCGATGAGCGTCGGTGGCGGGTAGACATTGGTAATAAATAATAATAATAAAATCTTAATACGAAAATAAACATATTATAATCTAACATATGCCATATACTATATATTACTATTACAGTATTTTAATAATATCAGTACTGATTATAGCTATTCAAAATATTTCATAATGTTGTTTGTAATATTATGTTACTCTATAAGAACAGTCAGCTTGTTGTAAAAACGTTTTTTTTTACTTTGCAAACATTGATATATTATCTGAAACATATTAAATTCTAATAAGTCGTTGCTAAGATGTTTAATTGGAAATATTTTTATTTAGACGATATATTATTATATTATTGAATATCCGCGAGGCACTGCGAGGCGTGACTGCGTGAGGCCCTGGGCTAGTGCCCCGTTTGCTTGCCATCGCCCATCGGGATGGCACTGATAAATATATAATATTATGTATATATATTTTATATTATGTTAATGATATTATTATTTTCATAACGAAATAATAATATTATATTATTTTCCAGGTTCTTTTAAAATAAGATTATAAGTGTATTGTAAATAAGACGATACTATATTGTTTTATAAATAATCATACGTTACTAATGAAATAATAATAATATAGTATGATTTTCTTGTTACTTTTAAAATAATATTATAAGCGTATTGAAAATAAAACGATACTATATTGTTTTTTTAATAATAATAATTTCATAATTAAATAATAATAATATAATATGATTTTTTTCTCATTACTCAAATAATATAAGCAATGTAACATTAATAAAATAGTACTATATTATTAAAATTATATTATTTTAAATGTAATGAATTAATAATAATTTAGTATTATTATCATAAAATTTTTGCTATCTGGGATTCCATGAAAGTTATTATACCAAAACATTGCCAGATGGAACATGTTCAAGACGCTCCTGGTTATCGTACTCACCAAATTTGAACCGTATTTTCTGCATTTCTTGTAAAATTTTTGGATTGCCGAAAGCAAAAAATATGATAATGGCTTCTTCAGGTTCAAATGATTTTAAAAATTAAAAAGAAATATTGAAGCTCATGAAACATGCATGCATCACTTGCAAGCAGAAATCAGTCGTACTTCGTTTGCAAGTAATTATAGGATTGATGTTGAAATAGTCCACTCAGCCAACCAAAAAATAGCAGACAACCGAGAGATATTAAAAGTTGTAATTGATGTGCTTGTTTATATTGCTCGACAAAATATATCTTTAAGAGGGAACAATGAATCTTGTTCTTCAATGAATAAAGGTAATTTTTTGGAACTTCTTCAATTATTGGCTAAATATCATCCAATCCTTCAAAATCAATTGAATAAGATTGGAAATAAAAAAAAAAATAGGCTAACTCTATTGTCACACGATTCACAAAATAAACTTTTAAAAATATTAGCTGATATAGTTAGATCGTTTATTTTAAAGCAAGTACAAAAATCTGGATTATTTTCCGTTATCATTGATACAACAACTGATATTGCTAAGCTAGAACAATTTTGTCTTGTGATCCGTTATGTTGATGAATATAATAAAGTCCAAGAGCGATAAGTATCTCTAGAAACTGCTCCAGACTCATCTGGACTTGGGATGTTTCAACTGTTTTCCAAAATAACAGAAACTCATAATATTGATTGGAAAACACAGCTCTGTGCACAAGCTTATGACGGAGCATCATGCATGCAAGGTATTTATTCAGGTTTAAGAACACACATACAGAAAGAAAACCCCAGAGCTGTTTATATCTGGTGTTTTGCTCATGTAATTAATTTAGTGGTTGTTGACACGTGTGACTGTTCTGTAGAAACAAAAGTATTTTTAGGAGATATTCAAGCAATAAACGAATTTATGCGAGCTCGCAAAAGAACAGCAAAATGTATTCATTATCAAAAAGAATGTTTTCCAAAAGATCGAATTCGGCGTCTTAAGCATTTTTCTACTACCAGATGGACATCTCATGGGAGAGCTATTGATGTAGTTTATGAAAAATATTAAGCATTACTAAAAACATTAAATTTAAATTATTTATCTACTACTGATGATTTAGATCGTGACACTGTATCAAAAGCAAAGAGTTTAGCTAACACTATTAGTTCGTTTAAGTTTATAATATCAATGGAATTAATGAAATCCATTTTTTCTATAACCACACCTTTATCAAAATGCCTTCAATCAAAAAATTTAGATTTTATCCAAGCTCTAGTACTTATAGACGAAGCACAGAAAAGTTTACAATATATGAGAAGTGATGAAGGATTTATGAGCCTAGTGAACGCAGCCAAAACTTTTTCATCTAATCAGAATCTAGCAGAAGTTGACTTTAGAGAAATCAGACATAGACGTAAAAAAAACAGATGGCAGGAGAAATAGCAATGGATGAAACAGTAATGCTAGCAAGTGAACGTTACAAAACCACTGTGTACTTTGTAGTTTTGGACACAATAATAAACGCCATATCCACTAGATTTTGTGAAGCCAAAGAAATTCTAAAGGACCTAAGTTTATTATCACCGCAACGAATTTTATTTTATTCAAATAATGGTCCTGAATTACCAGAAGACGCTTTTGAAGATATAGGGAAGTGGCTACCAAGTATAGATCCTAGTAATTTAGGAACAGAATATTATATGTTTACTAAATCATTACAAGGTTTATTAGATGGACTTGTGCCCAATAAACTACATCAGATTGAAAACAACCCATTGGACAATGAAAGTATTTTAATATATGATTAAAATATTATAGGTAGGTACACTAATAAGTAATAACATAGTAATAAACACATGTAAAACACAAATTCACATTAATTAGCACACAAGTATAGGAGTAATTATGAATATTAAGCATTGTGTGTACATACGACACCACAGCCGCCCGCGAAACTCTCCTACGGATGACGTCATGCTTAATAAGACGCTGCGGGGGGAATGCTTTGTTTACGTGACTATGAGGCAACCTCTATTATCTATAAACCTTGAACCGTAATAGCGTTTTTCCATCTGACTGTACTAGTCATAGACTTATAATATATAGACCACTTGGTCCCACTATGGACCTAAGTTTATTATCACCGCAACGAATTTTATTTTATTCAAATAATGGTCCTGAATTACCAGAAGACGCTTTTGAAGATATAGGGAAGTGGCTACCAAGTATAGATCCTAGTAATTTAGGAACAGAATATTATATGTTTACTAAATCATTACAAGGTTTATTAGATGGACTTGTGCCCAATAAACTACATCAGATTGAAAACAACCCATTGGACAATGAAAGTTGTAACAGTACTGATACAGAATCAAGCTTAAGTGAAAATGATTGTATCAATTCTAAAGAAACATTAACAACTGATCAATTGTTTCAAGTTATATCAAATTTTGGAATTAGACATGCATTCCCAAACTTATACATAGCCTATAAGGCACTGCTTACCATTCCAGCAGCTTCTGCATCTGCAGAACGAGCATTTTCCAAAGTAATAGAAATTTAATTATTTTTCTTTCTATTAACTATATATTTTATAATTGATCCTAATTTTTTTTTTTTTTTGTTCAAAGGTAAAACTAATCAAAACAAGATTACGTTCAACAACAGAACAACACAGATTAGAGAGCCTCATGATATTAAGTTGTGAAAAAAATATACCAATTGACTATAATGCAGCCATTAATCAATTTATCCTCTGATTTATTAAAAGATAATTTAATTTTCAAATAAATATAGTTGTACAACATAGTTAACAAAACAAAAATATTTTTTTGATTATTAGTCATATGTTCATTTGGCTCGTTATTTGAGTTATTAGTCCAGTAATTGTTTCCTTAGATTCATGCTTAGCAAAATAATGATGGTTATCATAATAATTTATATGAGGTATGAGGAACATAAATATAAGTAATTTTTACTTAAAACTTTAATTCAGAGCCACCACGACAAAGTATATTATTGTTGCAGAATTGTAAATTGGGGGTGTATGGGCATAGGCCCCTAGGGTCTGTGTAATGAAATTTAGGTGGTGGTGGTGGTTAACCTCTAGCTTCTATATTCTCCTCATGAAATAAAATAGTTCACGCCAACACTGATTATAAACCTATTAATGACACAAAATTAAATAATGATACTGCTCACTTTATAGAACTAATAAATAATTGGTTTGACTAGGAAAATGTGTGTCACTCAAATGACAAGCGAACCCCTTACACAGCACCTTATGGATTATGTCTTGAAGAGCAAGATGCATTATTAAATGAAGTGTATGAAACAGTTTTAAATATGAGATGTATTGGAAAACAAAACTTACAATTATTTCAAAAAGCTTTAATTATGAATATAAATGGTACTAAATTATTCCTTCAAATTTTGATGGAAAACAACTTAAAATATTTATTGACCAGTAAAATAAATCAAGACGCCCTAGAGAATTTGTTCTCTCAGTTACGGTCACGTAGTGGCTTAAATGACCCATCACCTCTAAATGCACTCCATAGGTTAAGAATGATTATTCTTGGAAAAAACCCTGGTATAGTTTCAAGTTCGTCCAACACAACTGATCAAAATCAAGAGGAGTTTTTAGTTGCAGCAGCTTTTAAACAGGTCGATTTCAATATTAAAGGTGAATTTGAAATACCTGAACATCAAGAAACTATGTCCAACGATTCTGAAACAGATACGGCCAGTGAAAATGAGTCACAAGTTAAAGAATCAAGAAACAACAGTGAAATGACAAATGATGCTGTAGAATACTTAGCAGGTTGGGTTGCTAAAAAACACAAGCTTAAATTTCCCGAAATTGGTTCTATAACAGCGTCAAAAAAATCAAGAGCTACAAATGACCATGATTATTTAATGCCATCTTGGATTAGTCATCTTTCTTATGGAGGATTAATAACTCCCAGTAAAAACTTTAAAGTTAACATTTTTAGAGTTGAAAGGTTATTTAAAAAAATGACAAAGCAACTTATCCCTAAAGGATCAGGAGTAGTTAAAAAGCTAACAGATAGGATTTTCATAAGAACTGAAATTGAACAAAAATATAAACCTGTAATTCAGTCTTATGTATAACAAAGATTGTTGATCCGAATGAAATATTTCAACCAACATGCAGTACCATTAGCTAAAAAAATAAAAGCAAAAGCTCAACTAAGCAGAATAAATAAATTAAGAAAATTAATGACTTGAATTGAGACTGAAATATATATATTAGCCAAACATATATATAAAATATGTTATATATATATATAATATATATTATATAAAATATGTTGTATCTGTATAATTGTTTATTATAATATATTAAAATAAATTACTAATAAATTAAAATATTATTGATTATGATATGGAATATAATATTTCTTATTAATGAGAAAACTGAAAACTTTAAAAATTACTTTACATTGATATGAGGATTGATGTACAATAAATTTAAAGTATTTAAATTATTATATTTTAATATTGGGTTTAAAGTTTTACACATTTAGTAATATAAGTAATAATTAAAATTTACAATTGTTTATAATAAGTCAGCACTTTATTTGTAAATTGTATTGAGTATATTATTATGAATAGTATGCTTGGAATACATACATAATACTATAGGTTTCAACTATCTTAAACAGAAAGTATTTTAATATATGATTAAAATATTATAGGTAGGTACACTAATAAGTAATAACATAGTAATAAACACATGTAAAACACAAATTCACATTAATTAGCACACAAGTATAGGAGTAATTATGAATATTAAGCATTGTGTGTACATACGACACCACAGCCGCCCGCGAAACTCTCCTACGGATGACGTCATGCTTAATAAGACGCTGCGGGGGGAATGCTTTGTTTACGTGACTATGAGGCAACCTCTATTATCTATAAACCTTGAACCGTAATAGCGTTTTTCCATCTGACTGTACTAGTCATAGACTTATAATATATAGACCGCGCATTAGTGAAATATATTTAAGCCAACATATGTGCGAAAGAGACAGACTCTGACATTACTTTTTCTAGGAGATTATAAACAATTTTATAATACTCCTTGGTAGTAATGATAACTGATAACAGTGATAACAGTTGCTGGTATGTTGACAATTCCTTTTTAAAATATTATTGCGATTTGTGACAAGTAACAACTAAATATTCCAGTTGTAAATTTAAAGTTTTTAACCAAAATAATATTATATTGACTTTAAGTTATAATGGGTCTTAAATGTTGTGTCGATTCATGTAATTCTGAGGCAAACTCTTCTAGTATTCGACTTCATAGGTAAGTTATTTCATTCTTAAATATAATATATTATTATATAATATAATATATTAATATAACATATTATGTTATTGACAATGTTTAATTCATTTTTACATTTAAATTAATAGTTTTCCAAAAGACGATGTGTTATGTGAAAAATGGGTAACAGCATTACAAAAAGACTACAAATTTGAGGTAAAGAAAAGTCATCGCATATGTAGTAAACATTTTGAAGAACAACAGTTTACTAAAAGTACTTTTGGCAATCTTATGCTAAAACCAGGAGCTATTCCAACAATATTTGTTAGTGCTCAACGTTCATTATTTAAAGGCAAGTTTACCTAATATAAGTAATAAATCGTTGTATGTATAAATTATATCATGTAATTTCTTAACTTTTAGAGAATGTTCCAAATATGATG
>CARXXK010001284.1:521033-562698 GCA_949089665.1 Macrosiphum euphorbiae | reverse complement strand
AAGCATATTAATTGAATTCGTCACTAAATACCGATATATGCTTTGACAATTTCATTTTTCTGATTTTTATTATTTTTTTTTACTTAGAAATTTACTAACAAAAAGAGTAAAAATAAAACTTGTTCATAATTCAAAATTAAACACATCGATATAGAATATGAAAATTGTACGACAGTCAAAGCATAGTACATTTAGAGGAGAATTCAAATCTGCTTTCAAAATTTAAACCGGAACATCCTACGGAGCGTAGTGATTGAAGTCATTGGCAGTATTTTTTGCAAAATAATATTTATAATTTCATAAAGTAATATATTATGTTACTATGATGCTCCAATACAACGTGATAGGTACTACGAATGGCACACACTAATTTTATTTTACTTTCAGAGTTTCAACACATTCACATGGCCCTGTATATCAACTGAAATATGAAACGCCTATAAAGTTGTAACTCCTTATAGAATGGATTACGCTCCAGCCCCCTTAAACATTATTCTTTTAAATGAAAAAAAAATTAAAAATTTTTGCGTTACCTATAGTACATTTTTTTATGTTTTTTTTCCTATATTGAAAATAAAAACTTAAAAAAAGGTGAGCAAGTGGGTGTCGCTCTGCTGTACAGTAGGTTACAAGTGGGTCACTGTATAATGGATGATATTAAATTTGAATTCAACGATATAATATCATTGTATAAGAAAAACGATTCTGAGCGGAGACGGTATGTCAGTCTATGTATAAGACATCTTATATACATGTATATGGTATTAAACAAAAAATTGACCTATAATAGGTACCTATAATAAATTCCAAATTAATCATATCACAATATCCATTAGGTACTGGTAACGCGTTATACATCAACAAAAACCGTGATACTATCATAGATATATAATAGTACACTTTAGAAGTTTCAAGTACCCACCAATAATATTATTCAATCACAACAAAATAACTAAAATAATTATTCTAGGTTTTTTAATATGTAATTTCGTCCAAATTTGAATTTAAAATGTCTGTAAAAAATAACTGTGTTCATATATTTTTTAGATTTTTTGGCTACAGTATGAACTATTTATGAGATTCTTTTTTTTAAATTTTCAATCCTTAGCTATAAAAACTGAACATTTTATAATTTATCAATTACGATGATTAATAATTTTCGAGATTTTGAAAAATTCTGTCAAAATTCGTTGTTTAAAATTTAAATGCTTATAAAAAAAAAATTGTGCCTATGTATTTTTAATATTTTTCAACTGATATTGTAACAATATATCAGGAGCCTTGTATTACATTTTTACACTTTTTGGCCCAACAGATAAAACTTAATTAATATTTATAGAAAAAAAAACTAAAAAAAATTGAAATCTGTAAATGTCCATAAACAGCTCAAAAAGAGTCAAAATATTTTCAAAATTGTGTGGTGTATGGGAAATGCTAATATAAACATTCAGTGAAATTTTCATGTATCTACAGTTATTCGTTTTTGAATTACAACAAAATAAGGAAATCGCTACATGAGAAATCGAGTGAATATTCAATGTTGTAAAAATTTGAATTTCAAATGCTCATAAAAATTTAATTTGACTTTCCGGTAGAGATTTTTTTATTGATAAAGGTAGACAAACTTATGAGTAATCTTGTGTTTCATTTTCAAATCTTAGATTTAAAAAGAAAAATTTTTACGAATTCTTAACTCAAAATAATTTGCTAATTTTCGTGATTTTTCCATATTTTGTCAATTTTTGAACTTTAAATGCTTATATAAAAAAATTGTGACTAAGGATTTTTAATATTTTTCATCTGCCTTTGAAACAATAAACTAGGAGCCTTCTATTAAATTTTCAAGCTTTCGCAACCAACAAATACATTTTTATTGATATTTTCAGAAAAAAAACTAAAAAAAATGGAAAATGAAAATGTCCCTAAACAGTTCAAAATAAATCAAAATATTTTGAAAATGTTATCGTGTATAGAAAATGTAAATATAAACAACCAGTGAAAATGTCATGTATATACGTTCATTTGTTTTAGAGTTACACCAAAAACCAAAATAGATTTTTTGGAAAACCAATTTTGCGTAAAAATTCCCGTTTTTCCTTAATTTTTATGTTGTTTTTCCCGGCGCTTGTGAAAACTACTATGAAATTTTTACTTTTGACCCCCCAAAGTACCAACTAGATTCACTTTCCTATCAGAAAAGATACTGTTGAAGAAAATCCAAGCCCTTTTACTGTCCTAAAACGTGATGACAGACACAAAAAAAAATTTAAAAAAATTAAAAAAAAAACACACATCATTGTAAAATCAATACATTAAATTGTAATAATATTTCATAATCAAATTGTAAAAATGTGTCCTTGGCTACCTCATATATGAATAATTGGAATGAAGTTCAATCGACGATCGTGTGATAGCACTGCACAGCATTTGTCTGAGACCCTGCAGGTATCTTCCGGGACAGACAAACGACCGTGGGCCTTGGGTACATATTTTGTAGTATTTTATATTTGTATATTATAATATATTTTGCTTTGTGTATTATATTATTATTGCTTCGTAGGTTGGTACGAGATGAAAATTTAAAAATATACTTGTTTGTTTACCTACCAACTGGTATCAACTGGCTCCAAATTTCTACCAGAAACCATGTGTCAGTGTTCTTACAACTTTAAAAAGCAATTCGTCTAGACAAAAAAAATAAATATTTTTACATCGCAATTAGGAAATATTAAAATATTAAAAACGGCAACTGACGGACTGAAAACTAAGATTTTTTTGCCGATTTTTATCCCAATAACAACTCAGTATCAACAACTCCCATTGAACTGTTATAATTATTCCTGTTCTAACCTAACCTACATCGTAGCATAGATCTTTACAAAATCAAATAGTTTCTAATGCGACTTGTTTTTTCATATTACTATTCATTTAATGGTTATTGCATATTTCGGCATATATTGACAAAACTAAAAATGTTTTGCATATTAAGAGACATTTTTAAAACAAATGTATAAAATAACATTATATCAAGCATAAAATGTACCTATAATAATACATTTTGTAAGCACAAAGTTATTAATCAAAGTTTAATAATATTAAATTATAAATTACAAAATCTTTTTTTTATTTAGTAGATTCCTATAGGTAATTATAATTAAGTTATTTATATTTTTGAATTAATTTTTAGTCATAGATTTATAAGCTATAAAATTGTGAATTTTTTACCATATCACACAATTTAATGTTTTAGATCCTGAACCAAGAGATTGTTTTGTTTTACCATACATTTTCTTTATTTCTTTTAATTTATTAACTTTAAAATGAGTTCAATAACATTAGCTTGTTTTTTTAACACATCCAACGCGGGTCGTATTTATGAATGGATATTTAAACTTAGGGGGCTTACTTTTTTGTAAGTATCTGCCCACGCTTTCCGGCAAAGTAGTTGAATATTTATACTATGTCTACGTTGATATATCTACAAATATATTGGGCTGACATCCGCTGAATTATTCGTCTTTTTTATTGTAAAAAATGAACAATATCACTAATATCACTTGCCCTTGCCCTTGAAACACTTGCGCCTCGGCACTGGTCCGGCTGATCGGCTGGCCCTGCCGACGTAAGTACATAAGTAATTTATAGTATTGAATTGCGTGAATTAGTAGTATAATAGGTAGGTAATAATACAAAGTGATGATACAATTAAAACGTTACGTATCAAACATAACAATACACAGTCTACTTCTACTGACAGATATTATTGGACTATTATATTTAGAGTTAATCATACAGACATAAATCATCACAAATAGTGTATGAAAGTTCTTGACATAGACATAATAGTGATAAAAGGTATTACAACTACTATTAAATAGATACAACGTAAAAACAAATGTAAAAAGTTACTTAATATAATAGTATACTAACAGATACCTATTTAGATTGTTATAAAAAGTTATTCATACAAACATGAATAGGAAAGTTATAGTAGAGAGCTTATAATAACAATAATTGGTAGTTGAATACCAAATATAATAATGTTATATGAACAGATATTTAGATCGTTATAAAAAGTTATACTTTCAGACATAAATTGAAAATTGAGTTTAAAAGTTATTGGCGTAGACATAATAGTAAAATAATATTAATAACAATCTGTGGTTACAAACTACAAAACAAAATGTAAAAAGTCACATAATCTATGTATTTACCATCAATACAATCATAGCATACGATTGTAAATACAATCTCAACCTTAAAAATTATACCTACTAACAGATATTTAGATTGTTATAAAAAATTGTACATTAATGTTCTTCAATGTGATAGAATCAAGTACACCTATATCGATCACCACTATGTATCAAATAAGACACATCAGTAGTAAATATGTTACACTGTAGTGCAAAGAAAGTTAGTTGTATAAAAAAATAAAAAAAAGTATTGAACACTATGATAAAACACTTATAAAAAGGATAGGTTAGCAAAGAGTCCATTTGAAATACACTGAGTCGTAACTAACTGTAACTATAACTCTCATTAGTTACCTGACATTTCCAAGAGAAAAAAACTCCACCTAAATAACATATCAGTACAATGCTAGAGGTTAAGATAAATGTTGTATTAAAAATTAATAAATACCAATCATAAAACAAAGAAATTCATATATTATTAATATTATTTTATTGTAAAAATGTATTGCACTGTATAACAGTAAGTGTTACAGTGAAATTATATGATAATTTAGGGTTTATGATATACCTAAATCTCAGCTCTGTCTAACCTAACATCAATACAATCTATTGTATTGACTTTTGAAATAATATAAACATTTCTAAGAGTACCACATGTTAAATTATAAAATGCCTATCTACCTAGTACACAACTTACAAATAAAGGAGAGTATACCTAGGTCAGTAGTAAGTAGTAATTTTATTCATTGTTTGGAAATACCCAACAGAGAGTTAACTGTGACTTACACTACCTAGTGCGTAGGAGTGGATATACAGTTTATCATTTTAACAAAATGAATAAAAATAAAGTGTAATTTAATACAGAATTTTAACTTTCAACAATAAAAAGAAGACATTTTAATGGTAGTGTTCATACATCATTAATATAAACTTGTGTTGGTTAGGTTTAATGTGCTAATGTGTATTACCTTAACAATAACAACAATGACTTAGATTTAAAAAATGTATTGCACTCTATAACAGTTACACTAATAAAAGCATACATGTTGTGATTTAAATAATTTTTTAAAGTGTATTCAATGTGATAAAATCAAATACACCTATACCTATCACCATTAGGTATCAAATAACACACATCAGTAGTAAATATGTTACACTGTAGTAGAAACAAAGTTAGTTGTATAAATTGCTAACAACAAGACAATACCTATGTGAAATGATAAAATACTTATCCAGTACAAAATTCACAGAGTTATCGTTATGTACAGAAACAATGTATATAATATGTATCTAAGAGCACAGTGAATAATTAAGCATGTAACAAATTTTAACTATAGGTTGGACACTACTTATTGTCATTGGATGTGAAGTGATATAATACCTATGTAGTACACAACTTACAAATAAAGGAGGGTAGACCTGACGCGGTCCCGCGCAAAATCTGTTTGAATTCAAACAGCCTTTGCGCGGAAGCCGCGCCGCGGCTTCTCAATCAAACCGCCAACCGACGACGGACGACGCCGGCGCGCGACACGCGCGCCTGGAACCGTCGGCCGGCCGTCCAGCGAACCGGATTGCCAAGGCGCGCTCTCTTGCCTTCACGACACCGATCGACACAGACCGCCGCCGTCCGTACACGATCCCGTGAAATCGATACATCAACAAAAATTGTGTTATTAACTTGAAAGTTCCTTTTTGACTCTTGTCTTCGATAACAATAAAGGTCATAACCACATCAGTGCACCGTTCGTTGTTTTGCATTTGTTTCTTTTTTTTTTTATTACGTTCGTTGTTCCGACCTGAGTTTTGGTCACCATCACCACACCGTCCACGCGGCATCACACAAGGCTGCGTCAACTGGCTCCCCGAACAGGAATCACCGGTAAGTGAAAACTTTCTTACCACATACTACCACCCCCAAATAAACCCCCGTTGCGCGTTTTGGAAAAAAGTCACCAACGCGATCCGGCAAAAACGTGGTTTGCAGGCGGTAACGGAAAAACCGGCGTTACGTAATATATTATATAACCATAAAGGACGTAACGACCGGCCGCGCCGCCCGACTCACGGACGCACCGACCGCACCGCGCGCGACGCACCAAACACACACGACGCAGGTAGGCAGGTAGGAACGCAAGAGCGCGAGAGGGTCACACCACCACCGCCTAGCACCACCACCCGCCTACGTGAACACGCGATTACCCGGGACAAAAATACCACGTAATCGGACAGCCGCCGCCAGCCCTAATCGCAGTAGTGCACCGGATAACGCACACACGCGCATCCGCGAAAACACTCTGCGAAGACCGGTTACTGTGATCGCCCGGCAAGCGCAACAATAACAATAACAACCCACTGACCTACATCCCATACGCAAATAAACACCGATAAGTGGACAACACAGCTGATCGAAGGAACGCGATACCCGTTCCAACGACAACAGCCACATTTTATAATTTCTCGTCAACAACACCGGAAAACCAACCGGAAGTCATGCCGGGAAAATATATTAATGAACTGACCGCCGCGGAATTGCGCTACGAATGTGGACAGCGCGGTTTATCGGTTACGGGCGCGAAGGGTGATCTCGAAATTCGATTAACACAACATTTCGCGGACATGAACCTGCAGGCCAACGAAATCCAGTTCCCGCCTATGGAACCCACTGGGCAGACCGGACATAGCTCGGCCACAGGTCTGGTAACCAACGCCAGTCCCACCGCGCAAATACAGATCGAGACATCACACGCCCCACCCCAGATCACCACCAACAACACACCACCCCAACCATCAACCACACCCACACACCAACAAGCGATGGACATGATCCAAACGGGTCGTTCCATTATCAACGAGGTACGGCACTCGGCGGAGAATTCGGTGCATGGCCACAGTCTGGAGTCTCGACTGACCATGCTCGAAGACTGCATGGCCCGCTTTGGCGATGACCAACGTCGCATTGCAGAAACAATGCGACGCCTAGAAATGGGTATGGCTCGCCAAGCACCGGAACAACAACCGGAGAGTACAAAACCGACCCGCTCCCACCATACAGTGTTATCGAATAACACGGAATACGGTACGAGGTACACCGCGGCACGCGAACCACCGTCCGCGGGTAACCAACACGTCGACCGTTCGGTACGATTCGACGACACAACAAACATACACCATGCCCCCTCCTCCACATACACCTACGCGGCACAACAATCGACGCTGATACCATACGACGACGTATGTGCAGCGAGACATTCGCTGCCGGAGTACCACGGGACAACACCTGAGGACCCGGCAAGATTTATCCATAAAGCGGAGTCGATAATGTACCAAACGTGTATAGATAGGTCGGCCTGGACAAATATTATCGCACAGCAGCTAAAGGGTGCAGCCAGTACCTGGTGGAACACCATCAGACTACTGGACGTCACCTGGGACGAGTTCCGCGCCGAATTTTTACAAAAATTCGACAACGTGGAAATTCAGTCACGGCTGCGGGCAGAGATAGTATCCGTCCGACAAACACCAACGCAATCGCTAACGGAATTCGTAACGCAAAAAAATCAACTTGCCCGCCGCATCAATACCGGACTATCTGAAACACAGCTAGTAGGTACGATAGCCGGACTAACGCGCAACGAATACCGCACGCACATAAGATTGCAAAGACCAGCGACTTTCGGAGACCTCCGCCGGATCGCTGGAGTCCTGGAGTACACACCTGACGAACCAGCGACACACCCACAGCCGAAACCGGCGCAAAAAAAATTTTCCCAAACCCGCCCGCCCCAACCAACGCACCAAACGCGAACACGGGACGGTACCGCAGGCAAACCGCAACCCCCCAACCCGTGCAGATACTGCGGAGGTCCTCACTGGAACAGTGACTGCCCCGGGAACACACCGCGTTCGGGAAACGGGAAATGAGTCGGCGGACACCTGTCCACGCCGCCGCCTCCACCACACACACACACACCACCACGCCACCACACACAACGTTCGGCATTACAGACGGGGATATAACCATCAAACGCGCATCGATAAACTCGGCGTCCTCACATATATCACCCGTCCAAACATCAACAATTTCGTTAAGTAGCAGGTCACCATCACCACACCACGCGGCACCCCAAAGGTCCGCATCAACGACCCCTACTACGAAATTAACAGGTACACATACAGTACACACACATAGCACAGAGGTAACCGAAACGGATGCTCTGGTAATGGCGGTACAAACCGCTCCCCAGAACACCGATATCGCGGTTAAGAACCAGTTATCCAGCTATACATCACCACCAACGTCGAATAACGCTAAACGAGTATGCCCCGACAAAATTCCGACCCCCGCGGTCGAACTCGAATTTAGGTCAGGCCCCGTAACAGCTCTACTCGACTCCCAAGCACAAAAATCGTATGTAAGCCCGAACACCGCACAAAAATTTGGCACCCCCCACCACGGACAACAAACCCAGGTACGAATGGCGGATGGTCACACCACATTGACAAGTGGTACCTCCACATTCGTAGCCAGAATCGGAGACCTCACGGTCACCTTCAACGCAGCCATTCTGGACAATTTATACTGCGACATGCTCCTAGGTCATGACTTTCTCGTACAAAACGAGGTCACCTGGGACTACACAACGAGCACCATTCATTTAGGTTCGAATAGGAGAACAACAGCGTGCTGGAAAGGTCGGATACCCACCCCCAGCCCAGCACTAGATGTCGACAAATTAACAATAAACGGTGACCACCACACACGCGCGAAACTCGCCGAAGTAGTACGTAACTATCCGGACGTATTCAACGGTAGGGTAGGCCGCACCAGGTTAATAGAACACGACATCCTCCTCAAAAACCACACACCCATAGCCCTCAAACCATATCCCTATCCACCGGTAAAACAGGCCATAATCGATACCATGATACGGGACATGGAGGAGCAGGGACTGGTAGAACAAAGCACATCCCCGTGGGCCGCACCCATCGTCTTAGCAAAAAAGAAAGACGGCTCACCCCGACTGTGCATTGATTATAGGCGGCTCAATGACATCACTGAGTCCGACGCTTACCCAATGCCCGACCTCAACACGCTGATACGTCAGATGAGAGGGGCAAAAGTGTTCAGCGTCCTTGACCTTAAGTCAGGGTACTGGCAAGTACCACTTAAACAGGACGCGCGAAAATACACGGCATTCCGGACGCGTCGGGGCCTATACCAATTCCGAGTCCTCCCCTTCGGCCTCAAAAACAGCCCCATGACCTTTGTGCGACTAATGGACGAAGTCTTGAGGGGGTACCTGGACGAGTTCGTCCGCGTATATCTAGACGATATAGTGGTGTTTTCGAACACTACGGATGAACACCAGTGCCACTTAGACAAAGTTTTAGAACGTCTACAGAGACACGGGCTGACATGCAACCCCGAGAAATGCAGATTCGGAGCGACCGAAATCTCATTTCTTGGACATCTAGTCACCTCCGACGGTATAGACAAACAACCGGAGAAACTAGAGGGCATCATTAACTACCCCCCACCAACAAAGCTGAGGGACCTACGGAAATTCCTGGGCGTCTGCAACTGGTACAGCCAGTTTGTCGACAACTACGCGGACACCATAGCGCCCCTAACAAATAGACTCAAACAGGGAACCAAATGGTCGTGGACCGAAACCGAACAGGCGGCATTTACCAAAATAAAACGCGCCCTGTACGATTCGCCTAAACTATCGACGCCGGATTACGGAAAACCGTTTTGCCTACAGACCGATGCTAGCGAGATAGGAGCGGGTGCCGTCCTTTTCCAACGGGGTGACAGCCCGGACGAAAGGCGGATAATCGCCTACGCAAGCAAAAAGTTTAGTGATACGCAAACAAGGTACGCCGCGGTAGAACGCGAGTGCCTCGCGATAATCTGGGCAACCGATAAGTTTAGACCATACCTGGAGGCACGCCGGTTTGACCTATACACAGACAACTCAGCACTCACGTGGCTCCACCGAGCCAAAAACACAAACTCAAAATTAACCAGGTGGGCACTACAGCTGGCCAACCTGGATTACAAAACCACGCATGTGCCCGGCGTACAGAACGAAGCGCCGGACATGCTCTCCCGCAACCCGACTACCGGGCCCCCGGTAGACGAGGAACACCTCGAGGAACGACTAGTAGGAGTACCCACCTCACCACTCGTCACCACTACTAGTACACCGGCCGACAATCTGTTCGCCACGACGAACCCGGCTAACACCACTAGTCACCCCACAATCACACACGCTATGCTCGTGACATGGCAGGCCAATGACCCCAACACACGAGACATAACGCACAACATGACAACGGACGACCCAGCGCGCAATACCGGAGGTACCTCGGAAAAAAACAAACAATTCATTTTTACCGACGGTCTTCTCCGGATAAATTTGGGCGAACACACACCCGTAGTCATCCCAAAAATCAACACGCAGAACGTGATCTGGACTTACCACGATCACGTACTCGCAAACCACCCGGGCTGGAAAGAAACGTACAGGGCGGTCAAACAACGTTTTTTTTGGAAAGGACAAAAAAACGACATCCGACTATACGTCAAGTCGTGTCACATATGCGCGTGTACCAAACCACTAAACACGCGCGCAGACGGCCCCGCGACCACCAGAGTACCCCGACACCCCTGGGAGGTGGTAAGCATAGACCTCATGGGCCCCTACCCGCGCACGAGTAGGGGAAAACAATATATACTGGTCGCCACGGATTTGTTTAGTAGGTGGACCGAGGCATACCCCCTTGGAACAGCCACTACAAAAACAATAACCGAAACGCTCGAACGAGAATTCTTTTCACGTTTCGGATACCCCCGGGTGTGCTTAAGCGACAACGGCCCACAGTTCGTAGCAAACGATATGCGTAAAGCGATCGAACAGTGGGGAGCCGAGGGCTGGACAACTCCGGTATATCACCCGAGGGCCAACCCAGTCGAACGCCGTAACCAGGAATTAAAAAAAGGTCTACGCGCGCTACTCGCCGATGGCAACCACAACACCTGGGACACCAAATTAGCCCCCATACTTTTTTCGATCAGGAACAGACGCAACGACCGGACAGGATACCCACCGTCGGTACTCGTCCTCGGGAGAGAGGGAAAAAGGCCGGGGGACTGGATACTGTCGCGGACAGCGGAAAACCCGATCGAACAAATAAATATGGACAGGGCCAGGCGCGAAAACAATGTACTTACCGCACCACCGGCAACAGGTGGCCCGACGGACACAAAGTACAAAACAGGTGACACGGTGTACTACAAGGCACACCACCTGTCAAGCGCGCACAAAAAGTTTCACGCCGGCTTCGCACCGAAATGGTGGGGACCGGTGAAACTACATAAACGCGTAGGCAAAGGGGTGTTCATCACAGACCAACAGCCGGCACGCAAAATACACGTGTCCTGCCTCAAACGGGCGAACACAACAGAGCCCCAACAACCACCACCCAAACCCCCCACACCATAAACACTCAATAGCGTCCTTATGTACTCAATTTCAGTCGGCTTAGCATCACACCATCAAATGGACCAACCACAACGGCCGGCCACACCCTCCACCCTCCAACAAGCGGCGGCACTTCTGGAACGCAGCCAGGAGCTGCTGAGGGCAGCCACTTTGGAGGAGGGCACGACAGTCACCACGGCGGCCAGGGTATGGCGGATGACCAATGCCCAACTCCAGCGGGACCCGGTGCTGTGGGCGGCCTACCAACGAGGGTGGGAGGACCGCACCGCCGTGTTCCAAAGGGCGACAAGCGGCGCACCCACGGCGGCCGCACGACACACCAGGTCGCGAAGCCCCAGACGGGCGGCACAGCTACCGGCCAACAACAAAAAGTCGCAGCCACGGACGCTGACGCGGGCACCCGAGAGGCCACCACCAAGGCCGCTGATGGAGTGGCCAGCTCCAGTTCCGAGGACAGCGACCAGGCCATCAGCAACACCCACCTTCAAGCCGCCGCCACCCCCGACACAAGCGGCAACCGCACCGGCAACACCACCAGCAGTAACGCTGAACGCCCGCCAACGCCGGAACCAGCAGCGGAAGCGGGACCACCACAGGGCCAAACAGCAACAGGCATCCCAACAACACCGCCTGGAAAAGCCGGCACCACCCCCAGCCCCAGGCCCAGAGACGGTCCTGTCACAGCCAGGGCCAGCGTCCCCGCACCTCACCGTGGTCACGGTACCGGAAGTGACACACACTTCCGGAGCGACCGGAGCCACGGATCAACTAGCGGCTGCCACCCCTCAACCCGAGGATATGGAAATATCCCCGGAGGAGGAGGCACAGCTGTTAGGAGGTACGGGCACACACCTGGCTGACCAAGAGGACATGGACGTCAGTCTACTGTACTTCAGCCCCCCCACATCGCCGAAACGCGATTAGACACCGCCAGGGCTACGTCCGCTGAACACAGCCGGAAAACGTACCCTCGGACAGGTGTCTACCACAACCACCATCCACCCACTGACCCACCACAACCACCCACCACAACCACCCACCACTCATGACAACGCAGACCGCCGGTAACGGCCGGAAAACCAACGCCGTTGGCGGTTTGGGGGGGGAGTATGACGCGGTCCCGCGCAAAATCTGTTTGAATTCAAACAGCCTTTGCGCGGAAGCCGCGCCGCGGCTTCTCAATCAAACCACCAACCGACGACGGACGACGCCGGCGCGCGACACGCGCGCCTGGAACCGTCGGCCGGCCGTCCAGCGAACCGGATTGCCAAGGCGCGCTCTCTTGCCTTCACGACACCGATCGACACAGACCGCCGCCGTCCGTACACGATCCCGTGAAATCGATACATCAACAAAAATTGTGTTATTAACTTGAAAGTTCCTTTTTGACTCTTGTCTTCGATAACAATAAAGGTCATAACCACATCAGTGCACCGTTCGTTGTTTTGCATTTGTTTCTTTTTTTTTTTATTACGTTCGTTGTTCCGACCTGAGTTTTGGTCACCATCACCACACCGTCCACGCGGCATCACACAAGGCTGCGTCAGACCTAGGTACTAAGTAGTAGTAGTACACACATAGACATATTGGAGTTAAATTCAGTTTCAATCAATTGTTAAGTAACTAAATGTTAAATTAACTGTGATTTGTATATTAAATAACAACATTGGAGTGTTGTATTGAATAATGAGTCTTACAATACGTATTGTTAGAACACCCATTACGTATATTCATTGTTAACCATATTCTATGTTTGAAACGAAGAAAAAAAAATGTATTATAAGTATATGAAAGATTAAATTAAGTTTTTGTTATGTAACTTTAAAATTATATACATTAATAACTTAACAATTCCATGTTTAGTCATTTTAACATCCCATATTTTGATAACCGACAAGCAATTGTTGTAAATATAATCATAGAAATGTTAATTTTACTCTTAATAAATTGTTAAATAGTATAATAATATTTGTGGTTAAAACAACAACAGAGTTTTTTTAATTTTAACAATTTTTTATTTTAAGATTTACTACTAACAATGTTTAAAATAACAATTGCTACATAATGCGGGTTATAAAAATAGCATATTATATACATATTATATATATAGGTATTTACAAATGTTAAAGAATTAAAAATATTGTTTACATTGAATTAAAAAACTGTGTATATATTGTATTGTTTTAATAAAAAAATATTAATTACCTACATGAAAAACAGATTATATATATTATTTTTAACACCAAAACCTTGTCCTTACATCATTAATCTGTTAATGAATTAACTATAGTCTATAATAGTACAACTGTTGTTGTTTTATTCTAATTTTTTGTGGAATCTTAATTCTTAAGTTTTCAGTGAGATTATTTAGAAGTAATAAAAGTACCTATAGTTATTTTAGCAATAATAAAACCTAAACAAAGTAGGTAATAAACATTTAAGGTGTAATTACATATCTATAATATTCTCTTCATTAATACTGTTACTATAAAAATTAAAAATATGTTGGGGAGTATGGGACAATCAATATGACTATTGCCGAGTTGCACAAACTATTAAATTTAATGAATTTATAGTCCCTTAAACAAGATTTATTGGCCAACGATTGGTCCATTAAATTTTAGAAAATCATCAAATGTATTAAATTGTTTATGAAACTCGGCATAATAACATTAAATTTTACTTTAAAAATATGCTGTTCTCATAAAATAAAACAAATTATATTATACTTATGATGAAGACTGAGGTTTTGTCAAATCATTTTCTAATATGTCTGAAGTAGTGTCGCTCAGTTGAGAGCAGATTTGGGGAGGTCAATTTGTGATGTTTCTGAAAAATAATGAAACAAAAATCAGTGTAAGTTATTAAAGGCTGGTTATTAAATCTTACCAGCAGCTATTGCCAATATTAGAATTTTCAAAGATCTTAATTTTTTTACTAAAATTTGTTCTTTTTCTTCAAGCAATTTTTGCTCAGCTCTTAATTGGTTCAAACGTCGACGCAATGCCCGTTGTTTCCGCAGTCTACTATTAACTCGTCTTCGTCCAACTGCCTAATTAATTAAAAAAATATATATATCAACAAACGCAGAGAAAATTGTAATACAAGTGTTTAAAAATACCCGATTGTTCTCGTCTCGTTTGAGATGATTATCGTCTTCACTGCTATCGTCTTCTTCCCGTAACAGAGCTGATGGAGCCATGTTATTATTTTCTTTAATTTTACTAGCCATATCCAGCGACACACACTCAAGTAATTCTAAACAATAAACAAACAAAACAATAAATTACTAAATATTACAGTAAAAGTGAGACTCAAATGTCGCAGCGGTAAGAAACTTTTGAAAATCGTTTCAATATTAAAATATTTGTTAGGGAATAAAATGACAATATTATTGTGACTTTGAGGACACAGGAGAGAAACGAGTGTAGATGTCTCCAGGACACCATTGTGAATCAACACAAATACTAACCTAACCCAACCTATTAATTATTGGGTAATTGAAAATTTATATGTTATGCAATATAATATATTATTTACGTTATAATTGGACGGTCGAGCTGAGGTCAAACTGGATGAAGTCCGGCGAACACACTTCTTCGAACAGAGCGCCCAAATCCGGTGTTGAGAGAATGAATGCGTATTTTGCAATCGAATAAAATATTTTCGATGGCTCACGAAATATTATCACGACGAGAGCACTGACTATATAAAAAAAAAAACGATTTCTATATAATATCCATTCTGTGTGTTATGTGTTTGGGTTTCATTACCGTCCGACAACAAGTGGTTACAACATCATACCGATGCCGTGCCACAGTAAGTTGGGCCGCCCGCTCAAAATGTCGAATTGTCGTCTGGTGTGAAGTGCGGGCACCCGCCATTATCGGCAGACGGCTAGTCGCTAGTGTATTTACGCACTTGCCACCACGAATTGAATATTAAAATTTGTAATTCGTGCTTGCCGCGTCTTAGCTACGCGTTTATCCACATTCCACAGTGTACCTACATTTTACCATTACATTTTGTAAGAGGGACAAAGGGAGTCTTTTAAACAAATCATCCGTTGGTGTGTGGGAATTTCGTTAAATATAATGAAATAATATTGACTATAATAATTATTTACTCGTCTGGCCCACAATTCGGTTTCCTTGTGGTCGATCGGTGGTTTTAAAATGTATTGGGTACTTAGCCGAAAGCATAATTTTCTGACGGCGGGCCGGCCGCCGACGATCATCGCTGAACTCGCCGCCCGTCCGGTCAATAGGAGTTTAATCATTGTTTTGGAGGGCAACAGCAACAATAATGATAACAGCTACAACAACAACAACAGCAACAACAACAGTGACACCGAAGGTGATAAATGATAATACTACCCATAGCAACGACAGTACTTTATAGTGATCACGGATCGCCTTCTGGCAACAAGTATTCTTCTCCCCCGATCGCCGTTTGCTCCGGAGTCCATGGTTCCCCCGGCTATCTTGTCGTATGCCCTCATACAGTGCACTTTATGTATGCATTTTACCATTTTTGACACTAGTAATTCGCCAGACTAAACCGGTGTGAAAATAATGCACCGGGATGTTTGGACCATATCATTTACAGGGTGTTGACCAGTTGCCCCCCCCCCACGGCTGTTATCGGGATTTTAAAAATATACCAGTTGCCCTCAACCAAATGTATCAGTTGCCCTTAAATGTTAATGTAATATACTATAGAAAACTATAACTATTACCTAATGAATTAACTATAGTCTATAATAGGTAGTACAACTGTTGTTGTTTTATTCTAATTTTTTGTGGAATCTTAATTCTTAAGTTTTCAGTGAGATTATTTAGAAGTAATAAAAGTGCCTATAGTTATTTTAGCAATAATATAAATTAAGAGACTTGAATTAATAGCTGGTGAAATAAGCAATATATATAATATTTATTATATATAATAGGTAGGTACATGACTATGGAGAGTCCAATAATCCTGGAGACTAGTAAATACATCACTTCCAAAGTAGGAAAATAAATATATTATAATATAGGTATATTTACTATTTATTATATGCATACAATATATATTATATATATAAAGGTAAAATCATTATTAGTTAAAAAAAAATGGGGATATGCGAAGATTGTGACAATTTACGAGTGGTTTTATTAAATACCTACTAGGTGTAGATTAGGTTAGGTTATTAATTTATTGTATTGAAATGGACTGAAACTTGGATCTGCAACTTAATTATACGTACACCGCACTTGGCACGCATATGGTTTCATATTAGTTTAGTTTTAGACCGTTTAAGTAATTCAGTGCCTCATTACGATTTACGTTGTTTATCCTCTTATTCAATTTATCGTAAATACTAAATATTGTTAAAAATGTTTGAGATTTTTTAAATTTTTGTTAAAGTATATTATAAAATGACATTTTAAAGAAAAGTTAGACTACCTACCTACACATACCAACGTACTGATGTCACAGAATAAATTATTATTTCAACTGTAGTTTGAAAAATATATTATCTTTACTAAAATTATAATATTTTATTATCTAGTGACGATTTTTCCGGAGTGAGATCAGCTTCCGCGGGGCCCTGTGCAGGGGCACCTGTTGCACTGCCCTTGCACCGGCCTTGCCCCGATAGGTAGTCTAATGGTTTAACGCGTAGGAACAGTGACGTAGCCAGAGGGGGGTCCATGGGGTCCGGACCTCCCCGAAATGTCATCGACGAAATTTTTTTTAGAATATGAGTGGAACGAAAATGCTAGTGTTTTTACAATGATTTTTTTTGTGCTGGTAAATCTAATAATTAATTATAATATGTTATGGAAAAAATTACAAAATAATACGGTTAGCACACACATAAATATATATATATAGGTACTCGTATGACTAGCTGGATATGAGGTAGATACATATATATTATATAAATATACATAGACAAATAAACCCTCGTATCAACTATAAACTCCATAATAACCATGTTGATAAGAAATGACACAGTACTAATTAGTAGGTACCAAAGTTAAGATAGATTTGTAATATAATAATCATGATTGTCCTTTATCATCTGACTAGATCGTAAATTTCATCTTTTATTGTTAAACTAATCGTATCGCGTATACAATTTAAAGCAAAATGCCAAAATATAATATTATGTCGGTGTGTGATTTACATATTTTAGATTCTAAGAGGAGGGAGGAAGCTAGTGGTTTTGCAATGGTGTTTTTTATTTTTGTTTTATAATTTACACAAAATAGCCACCAGAAGGAGTGCTTCGATTTCAACATATAATACCTTAACTTTAAAAAAAAATTGATCAAGATGTTACTTTAAAGTTTAAACAATACATTTTTCGATTTTCTCAATAGTTTTTCAATGTCAAGGGTATTTTAAAAACCATCGACAAGTTACCAAAAACCTCCAAAAACGGGATTTTAAATTAAAACGCTGTGTTCATCACCACAGAAACGAGTAAAAAATACTAATATTAATTCAACTTACAGCCTATAATAAATTATAACGATATAAAATATCCAGACTGACAAAGCGTCTCAGAATTTTTTTTCTTATACAATGATATTATATCATTGAATTCAAGTTTAATACGATCCATTGACCCACTTGCAACTTATTGTACAGCAGAGCGACTACCACTTACCAGATTTTTTTTTTTAATATGAATGTATGTAGGTAGGTATTACTAGATTTTGAAAAAAAATTGCAATACTACATTTTCGACTTCAACCACACATTTAATTGTGAATTATATTTTTGAATATAAAAAGTATTGCATGTTTATTTTATTGAATTATTTAGTACTTATTGTGTAATCCATTTTGATATTGTCGCACAAATACGAAATATATGAGAGTCTGTAGGAGATGAATTTATTCTTTGATAAAAGTAGAAAACTTATGAGGTATCTTGTATTACATTTTAAAATCTTAGATTTAAAAAGAAATATTTTTTTGAAGTTCTCAAAATAATTTGCACATTTTCCTCATTTATACGTATTTTGCCAAGATTTGAACTTATGCTTTTATTGACATTCAGAGAAAAAAAACTAATAAAATTGGAAACTTAAAATGTCCGTAAACAGTTCAAAACAAACTATAATTCATAATATTTTGAAAATTTTACCGTGTACCTACCTATAGAAAATGTTTTGATAAACAACCAGTGTAAAATCAATACATTGATCGCTCTGCTCAGAATCTAAAATACACATCATAGTAATAGGCCTCTCTCTAAATCTAAAAACCCATGTTATCTATATTATTGTTACAGTTTAACTCTTTGAGGGGCGAAAATTTCCTTTAGAAAAAAGACCCATGTGGGCAATATGTCTCTTTACCATAACATTTAGTACGTATATCAAAATATTGATAATGATAATAAATGATGAAAAACGCAAGAAATGATATCAGACCAGCGGCAGTGATATTGTTTGATGCATGTATAAGATGATAATAAGGTGATTGGTATGCTGACCATCATCAAAAAAATATTAAAAATAATTTTAAAAGTGGTTAAAATAGTAACCACCGCACCTCAACGGTAAAAAAAAAAAGTGGTTAGCATACTAACCACGGCCCCTCAAAGAGTTAAATATTATTTGTTGAATCTAAAAAATTTAACGTAGGTAGTTAAAAAACTATGTTTTTTATTAAAGATAACCTATATAATTTAAAACAAATAGGTGCAAAAGTTTTCACACTCAAATTTCAGATTCAATTAGTATGTAGTTCAAAATACGTGGTTCCTTTCTTTTGATACGGATTCTAAGTATTTAGTGTTTTACAATTGGGTTTCCAACCCAAAGTTCATTCTAAGAGTATAATAATACAGCATGAAATATTTTAATTCATACATCATTTATTTGAAATTAATGTATACATCTGTAAGACGTAAGTGGTTGCCTAGACTTTAATATATTTATCTTGATTAAAATGCATTTTAAACAATTTTATTGACTTAAGATGACGCCACACCCGAGTGTGTTGTCTGCATTGTGTCTTAAAAGTGCCTAACATAGCACATTTTAAGCTCAAAAGAACACATGTAACTCCGTTAGTTTAAAAATTAAAGCAAATTGACCTCTTATAAAATGTAATGGTATGATTATTATCTAGACAACCTCATTGGCTTATTATTATATTTTATTTTTAAAGCGAGTTATCGCAGTATTTTAAAATTGTAAATTGTTTGTACATCTTAAAGTATTTAATAACATAGTTATATTGCTGTAGACTATACTGTTACAAAAATTTAAAAAACATTGGTGATTTTTCTACCACTTACAGAGTTCAAGACGTATAATAAAAAATATTAACAATCATAAATAATTATTAAATAATAAATAATAATAAAAAAAACAATAATTTAGAAAATCTAATCTAATAAGAACAAAAATGGCTGGATAGATGGACCAATTTCATAAAATAAAACTGCTGGGTAAGTAGGTAAATTATAAACAAATAGAGATATGGAGTTTACAAAAGTTATACTTAGGTACAATAACTAATAATATTTAAGCAATAAACAAATTACAATGTATTATAATAAAATGCCTAGCAAATGGTGAAATATGAAGAACATAGTGATTTGTAAGTAGGCAAACACTAATAAGTCAGAATTTTAGATTGTAAATAAAGTTTATTTAATAAACCAGAAGGTAGTAAAAGTATTAAAACTAACTGCAATTGTTCGAACACGGACGCGTTTTCGCGCCATCCTAGTTTCGGCATATGTCCCCAAAGCTGCGCTTTGGATGCCGAAGCTCACGAGGTGGCTTACCCCCTCCATGGCCGTCCAGCGCCGGGCCGTTCGCCGCCGTAGGCTGTGCCACCAGAAGTTCGCGTGTCTTTTCCAGGCGGTCGAGCCCGACGCTTCGTTGCGTTCGCTCGCCGCGTTTCACTAGGTTTTGGCGACCAAACCACATGTAGTCGTCGCGTTGTTAAACCGTTATACCTATTCGTGCCGCCGCTTATATCTTTGCGTGCCGCCGCTGGCTCGTGCCGTTCATTTCGTGCCGCCGCTTAGATCATTGCGTGCCGCCACTGGCTTTGCGCCGTTCATTTCGTGCCGCCGCTTATATCTTTGCGTGCCGCCACTGGCTTGTTGCCGATCATTGCGTGCCGCAGATGGCTTGTTGCTGTCCATTCAGTTCATGGTGTTGCCCATCCATCAACATCCATCAAGTGGACCTATCACCGACGGCGGACCGACGTTGTAATTGTTTTAAGTACCTATATTGTTATGTTTTGGGGCGCCCTGTCTGTTAGTACCTATGTTATATATTCCTGTTTTATGTACCTAGGTTGTTGTTATCTATAATAATTATTAAGCACCTAGCGCATTTGTACTCGCATTTGGAATTTATCATTTTTTATACTTGGGTAACCTTTTCACGTCTCAACACACCGCACGTCGTTGTCGCAAACCGCGATAGAAAAGTAGGTGCGGTGCGGCGAACAAACAGCAATAACTGATGATAGACAACCACTTCTTCAATTTCAATATACCTACTATGTAATCAACTATTTAATTGGGTACATTGAATATACAGTAGGTATACTAATAGTAGTGAAACGAGCTCAGTCTCTACAAAAGTTGAAATAACAGATGTATTTTTAGACCAAGCATAAGACCAAATACCTACACCATTCAATTAGTAATGTAATGACAAATGGCTAGAAGAAAAATTCAATACAATCAAACGACGTCAGCAAAAGTTACCTATGAGACATTAAAGTCAATAATTATAATTTGTCGACTAACGTCAGTGTTTCTCGACCTTTTTCTGTGGCGACCCCCTTTTTGAATTTTAATTTTTTGGTGACTTCCTCCCACCCCCCTACGCATATTTTTTTTATATACTCGCATAGAATATAGATTTTTATTAACAATCAATAGTAAAAGTAAAATACATATTATGGTACTCGTCTAATATGTTACCTACCGCTACTTTGTTGGTGTAGTATGCTACCTACCTACCTATCTTATAAGTTATAAGTTTATAACGATGCCTACCACAAAACGTTTACTGATTATCGATTAATAACAAAGTGACAACAATATTAATTACAGTTTATTGCTAAATAATTTATTAATTTATTGTTGTCAAGTACTTAATAATATTTCTATATGTCATTATATATTATTATACATTGTATTTTAATATTTACATCATCAGTCATCCCAGAAAACTTCTGATAAGTCGCGGTGTTACGTATTAATGGACCGCCACCATTGTTCTTTTAATTGTCGGTCTAACAAATCTGTTGATCCTCGGGTTTTAATTCCGGATTTAGTTTTGACATGTCTCCATATAGGTACACTCGATCGTTTGTGTTTGTGCTGCTGTTGTAGGATCAACAAAATGAAATGATTGTCCGTTTGTCCGTTTCGTGATGATAGTCTATAATATCTTTTAAGGTAGGTACTGTATGCTCGCCATTGATCTGAATAAAAATAATTGATCCTAGTTCTATTTCATTTGGTATTATTGGTAATAAAGTTGCCTTATCTCTTGTTTGCACTTAAAAAAATCTTCGTTCTAGAACCCATCGACATTTTTATAACACATATCAAAAATCCGTAGTACCTTGGGGGAACTGTAATTTTTTTGAGTTGAATAACATCATCAATATAGTCAATATCACATGAAAATTTAAACTCGCAACGAATATTACACATAGGTACCCGAACACAACACAAACACAACATAGACTAAAATAATATATCTAAAAGTAAGTTATCATGGCCCGTGGGACCATTGGTGGATCAGTAAAGTTATCACAGTGGCTATTATAAGCTGTAATTTTGTACAACTGTTATAATATGTTATTGATTATCGTAATGACTCAAATGTACCTACTTACCCACAATAAAATTAAATTAAATAAAAATAACTACGGTGGGTAGCATACCTACAACACGCACAGTTTTTTGGTAGATACCATTTTATGGTAGGTAGCATATTAGATGAGTACCTACCCATATTATATTATGCTATTATAATTATTTTCAATTGAAAAAACGTATTCAATTTTAAATTTGAATCCATGCTCGACGATATGCAACAAGTTGGAGAGCCCCAGGTTGAGAGCCACTGGACTACGTGTCGACATAAGCCATTGAACGTGTAATAAGCATTTACTAATATTATTAGTATATTAGACGAGTACCCATATTATATTATTATGCTATTATAATTATTTTCAATTGAAAAAACGTATGTAATTTAAATTTGAATCCATGCGCAACGATATGCAACAAGTTGGCGACCCCCAGGTTGAGAGCCTGCACTGGACTACGTGTCGACAGCGGCGTCGACATAAGCATTGAAAATAAGCATTTACTAATATTATTAGTACGCGGCCGGGACGAACACGGCTGCCGAGTTTCTGGCGGCCGCCGACTATAGAGAGCGTCACCGTACGGCACCGGCAGTGCGAGGGCCCTACCGGCGATTGAGATTCTGCCCGCGCCCCGAACACGAGACCGCGCAGGTTTCCCTGTTTTCACACCACCCCACCGCGAACGCCGTTCGCCCGGACGGCGGCGAACACCCGCCACACAAGCGTACCGTTCGCCGTTCACCGGTTCGCACGCATTCTACCGCATTCTACAGACAACGGTAGCCTGTCATTGTCCCGTTCGTGACTCCCCAACTTCACCGCCGGGTACACAGTGTTTCACGCTCGCCGCCGCCGACCGCGTCCGATAATGTTATCATAATATTACGACGCGCCATGGCTTAAATATACAAGGTTATTGCACATAGCCATTATTGTTATCAAATAAAATAAAATGGCAGCGTAAGGGTCACGATTCTTTATCAATTATTGTTATCACTTAATTATATAATGTATAATGTATATATTCATATAATATACAGCCAATCAAAACATCGCCCCTTACGCTGCCATTTTAATTTCTTAACAAGATAAAACGATTTAGTGGGGGTACTACTGCAATAACCTTGTATATTTAAGCCATGCGACGCGCCAACAACAACAGTAACAACAACAACAATAATAATATTTTATTATTTTATTCGTCGATGTCGCCGCCGCGTCCTTGATAACAGCATAGATTACACTCGTAATACTCGTAACAATATTGTTGTTGCCTTGTACGCGCGGCGCTCAAACTCAAAGAAGATAATATTATTATTGCTATGATATTGTTGTTCTATGATATTGGCTTAGATGATCAAAGGATATTAGACAGCGTGACGAGTATTTTGATTTTACGCGTTTTCTGTCGATTACCTACCTATAATATTGTTATTGATTTTTACCTATTCGTATCGAAATATTGTTATTGGTCACTCGACACTCGGTCACTGTTGCCAGTCGCCTAACGCGAACACCGCCGAATACGCCGTATCCGTATGGATTCCGTGCACGACAAGGTAAGAATTTTTACAAAATCACCAACATTTGAAAACTGTTTTGAGTTAGGTTTTGAGCTACGGTTTCCCTGCGACGTCGAACAGTGGAACAGCCCTACGTGAACGCCTCGATTGCGGGCGAATTACATCCTGACTAGCATGTTCCAAACGCTGCTAAAATCAAGCCGTTTTGTTTTTCGCCGCGTTCGCGTTGGACATGGCGTCAGTCGCTGACCTATGTCCGGACCGGTGGTGACGCTAGACGCTGCAAGGAAAACGTACAAGGTTTTCAAGGAAGAAATTTGAGAAGTGACATGTGCGATACACAAGCGATACGTACCGTACCCTTGTCGGACTCAGACTTCGATACGAGCCGGTACGTATCTATTCCTGTGGGTACGTAACTTTTCCATATCGATAGGTATCTAATTTTTCTCCTTGCAAGTCTTTGTACTGTTGGAATTATAAACAAAACACCCTATATGATGTAGTGTATGAGTAATTTATTCAAACTGTAGTTGAGCAGACGCTGACCATACATTTTTATAATACTTTTAGCTTATATTATGTCTTATGTAGTGTAGCCGGGTGAACATAGTTAGTCGCAAGTCGTAACAACACAAATTAACATATACTGGATACCCAATGATACATGATAAGACGCTCCTAAACTGACTTTCAATGTGCAAAGGTGCACTAGCGCTCCAACGGAATTAAATGTATACTAATGGATTGACTATTTAAAATTTAAAATATTATATTATTATGCATAAAGTATAAATAACAAATAATATGATGATTTTTTCGAATGATTAATTTAAAACATTCAAGCATTTCCTTATTACTGACTACTGTAATCTGCAATATAATAATTAATAGGTACCATCCTAATTATTCAATATTCTACTATGACAAAATAGATTAATAAAGTGTTAAGTGAAAGGTAAGTAGTATTAACTAATAGCATAGAACAATAGGTAGTAAAAGAAAAATAGGTACACATTTAATTATTTAATGAATATCAATTACATCTTTTTTATTACATAGTCCATATAATTTTACATATTTATTAATATAGATACCCAATACAAATTGCATAAAATACTTACAAAATTATTAATTACATACCTATACAGTTTAAAGTTCAATTAAATTAGTCAACAAATCATGTTTTAACTAATTTGGATAATTTTTTTTTTGTTTTACTTTGTTTTTTTGAGTTTTGATTCATCAAGTAAGAATACTGCCTCATTCTCATAGTTATATAATATGAAAAAATATTTGTTAATATATCAGCTTGATGTTCTAAGCAAGGAAACTTTAAACCAATATTCAAGCTAAAAAATTCATTATATGTATTTTCAAACACATCACAAGAAGTGGCATGTTTTGAAAAACATGTTTCAAGATGTTTTAGTATTAAGTATAAATTTCGATCTTGATGAGTTAGGTATCCTCTAGTTTTATTATTAAGTAAATCAGTTTCACTACCTACAGTTGAAGTATTTAAGTTTTTTATACTTACTATACATAACTGGCACTTAGTACCTACTCTTTACCAATCGTTTAGCAATGTACCTATTTGAAGTAGGTAAATAAGGTAAATAATAGTGTTATTTAATTAATGCTATTACCTAATTCATAAAATATTTTACCCAGCCATAAAATAAACAACACAGTCAAAAACTGTAGAGTCTGCGTAATCATGCTCCAACAGAATATCGTCCAGATCCCAGCAATCGTCTTCAATAATCTTATTAATTTTTTCTTTCAGTATATCAATTTTTTTTGCACGTTCTGAAACGTTTTCTGGATCATTTATTATTTCTTTCAAATCTTTAATTGATAATACAGGAATTGTATCTATTAACAGTATAAAATATATAAAAACATTTTTATTCAGCAATATTTATTTTGAGAAATATTAATTATAATATGAAATATATTATTTTTGTTAAAACATTTAATTTTTCACCTTCAAATACTGTGCAATTTCCTGTTTTAGGGGGTTTTATAACAGCATAAACTGAAAGCATGCGGTATAATTGAAGAAAAGTTGGTGTTGTGGGATGGTCATTAGGACCTGACACTTGTCTTATAATTCCAAAAAACTTCTGAAATTTATAAAATATAATAATCATCATTATATTTTTATAGTAAAAAATAAAAAATATATTTCTCGAAAGAGGTGATAAAATAATTTAGGTAATTACTTCTAGTGAGTCTTGATTAAATTTTGCAGTTAAGACATAACTAAAGGCACATTCATTTAAAAGATATTCTACCAATTGTATAGTTGAAGTTAAGGTGATCCTTAGCCCTTCACTAGTTGATCTAGTTAAGAACTCACTTTCTTTAATTAGTCCTTTTTTCAAATTTGATTCCCATTCATTCAACCAGTGTATAGCATTATTTAATATCTAAAACAAAACTCAGACTAATTTTTGATCTCACTTTACATTTGTGAACACATACAAATTAAATTATAACATTAAACTAAATAAAATCAACACAATATTAACTATACACTATCAACAAACATGCATCACAAACACACACACGAACATTAAAAACCTCCAAATCATGACTATTTTTTTTAATTCCTTCAGCTGTATGTCTCCTATTTAGTGCATCAAACATTTCGTTCATTGTTTTAGTAAATGCTACAGTCTCTTCAGATCCCTTAAAACAGTCATATTTCTTATTCCTATATAGTTCAATACCTACTGCCATCGATTTGCTAAATACCTGATGAACATTATTAATAAATGTAATAAATAGTTTTAGGTGTCAACGTTATTTATTACCTACCTGAACTGCATATTTAACCTTCATCTTCGAGAGATTATTTAATTCAAATTGATGTTTAGTCAGTTTCGGGCATACTTTTACAATATTGTTACTTTCAATTTTAAATAAATTTGTATAATACTCCCATTTAATTAATGGCTTAAATGGATCCAACTATAGGAATTACAAAACAAAAATAATAAATTTAATTAGAATACATAATATACATATTATATTAAAAACTATTGAACAGTTTTAATTTACTCTTAATTCTTTATTTGTGAATAATCGATTTCGAATAGTTTTCATCAAATGAGGCACATCAGAAAACACATAAACTTTTCTTGCTGAATCATAAGGATTTTCAAAAAAATTACAAAAATTGTTTTTTTTTCCTGATACCTATTCAAATAAATTAAATCATACTCAATAGTATCCATACAGTATCAATTTTAAAATATAGTAATTAATAAATCACCCCTAGAATAGACCACATATTACGATTGGTTGCTGCTCCATCGCTTATCACACCAACTATTTGACCTCCAGTCTTTTCAATTAAAATAATAGCTTTAATAATTAATTTGGCAAGATCAATTCCTGCGTTTTAAAATTAATGTATAATATAAGAGTTTTATTATTTTCCTATTGTTATTTGTTATTGTATAATACTATATTACCTTTTACAGGACCGTGTGAGGCAAAAACTGCTATAGGCTGTACAAAATTCTCAGCTAGACTTTGCCACATAAACACAAGTCCGTGTTTTTCTTTTTTATCACTGCCTTTTTTGGATTCTATTTCCTCACCAAAATCCTCAAGTCCAGTGTAAGTTAGTTCTCTGGTATTAACACTTAAACCTTCTCGTAAACTAATTTCATCAAAAAGTAGAATACCTTTTTTTTTCAAAATTATTCTTGGTTGCAAATCTTTTAGTTAAAAGTTTGAATAAATTTTTATCAAAACCACATCCAATTTCTACTGCCAACAAATGCTTTCTTATAGTATTAATAAAAGGAAGTGGTAATATATTCTGCTCTCTCAAAAACTTATATCCACTTGGAGATTTAGAAAAAAATACATTTTCTTCAAAAATACATCAAGTATTTTTTAAATTATTTTATTAAATCAAAATTGTAAATTTACCTAATTTGGAACAATAAACACAATAACATCCAGTTCTCGCTGTACCTACGGTTTTTGGAATTTTTAATTTTAGAAGCGTTAAATATTTCATATAATAAGTCAGATTGGTATTTTGGTATATTATTGTTTTGAATTATTTGCTCGAGGCTGTTATTAGTCATTTCGTTCATTTTATTTTTTATTTCTATAATGTAAATTCTAAATTTGTAATTTTGCGTTTTGCTCTAAAAAGCCTTTTGGTGACACCTTTTTTAATTCTTTTTAAATTCATAACTTGTTTTTTTTTGTTAGGTGAAAAGAAAACTTTTGAAGATTTTCTATTTAATTTATTTTTAATGTTGTACAGTAACCTTTTACACCATACACACATGCCACTGCAAAGATTAGATTAATCAGTTAAATTTGTATTATATTTTTTCAATTGTATGGACATGTTGTTTTTTTTATAATATAAGAAATGTGACTATATAGTTACTTGGTATTGCTTTTAAGTAGTACTGTACATTTAGAATGATACCACGACTCGTTAAATTCTGTAATCTGTGGTCCAAGTTTAGATTTAATATCTGGAGTATTATTAAAATTATCACAACCATTGCAAATGTTTACATTATGCAGTAATAATAATACATTTTATAGGTCTTCAATACATTTTATAGAATTTGAAGACGACCAACCAATATCTTCTGTTGTAATTTGTTTATCATTAACATAGACAATCAATCTTAAATCTATATTTAAAATTAATAAAAATAAAATAAATATTTGTATTTACCATTTAGTTAGTTTAGTAATTACTTACCTTCTGTTAAAACAAGTTGTTTTTCTATACTTCTTAAAAAAGTTTTTCTTGAACTCCCTAATTTATAAAATCCAACAAATTTTTTATTCGGATTATCGAAATGTTGAACATCAGAAAACCAATATGATGGAACATTTATAATTTTGATCATCTTTACTATATACTTAAATACAGCTGAAGGCTTCAATAGTGATATCTATAGACACGTGTAATATACATAATGTTTATAAGTACTAAAATATAAAAATACAAAATATCTTAACTATTTAACTTTTTTATCATTAACACTTACACTGTTACTGTTTCCTGCTTTGGAACATTCATCATCAATATCAATATTAAATCTATTTACTGTGATATTCTTGAAATAGCAGTGATCATCTTCAACGTTAACATGATTAGTGATCTACAACATTCATCATTAATTATTATTACCTGCACATCATAAATTGTAATAAAAAATTTAATATTTATAAAAACCTTTTGTTTTTTTTTTAATGGTATATAATTTAAGTCAGAAATTGTACTTGAAGGCTTCATTATATCCAGACTTATATCTGGTTCAATACTGTTTTTGACTATTGGCTGAAATTGTAACACTTTTTGGGGGACAGCTCCATTTTTAAGTCTTGGTTGTTTTAGACATATCTTAAAAGTATTTTATAGTTTTTTTTTTTTATAAAATATTACATATAATTATGACACAATAATTTTAAAACCAATTAAAAATATACCATATATTTGCTAGATCCCTCGCCCGATATCCATTCTCTTGTTATATCCTGAGGCTTAAAATGATTTTCACAAATCCGGGATTTAGATTTTAATGTAAAACCTAAAGCTTCATTACAAACTTTCCATAAATCTAAATCTTTAGGTACACCAAAAGAACTTTTTTTTCTTTTAGGATCACAAAATGGAACACAACAACTCATTTTTGTTTTAAAGAAAAAAATATTTTGAATTAATGAAAAATGGCCAAAATGGGAAATCTATTACAGTTATAAACACAAATTAAGATAAACATCTATTTTAATTCTTGGTTCTAAACAATGTCCAATGATAGTAATTAACATGACGAATTGACAAATCTATTTTGTCATGGTAATTTATTTAATTCCAAATGTTTACAAATTTGGCGGTAAATTATTTTGTAAAAGTTCCCACAAATATGATAACAAGCGCTAGGTGTAGTTTGCAACAGCTGTTCTGACAAGTCAGTTTGGGTCCAAGAAAAATAGTTGTTCATATAGGTCGTTGGGTATCCAGTATATTTTAATTCGTGCGTAACACTATTGTACATCGTATCATTATTGTACTTATTATTATACCATTATTATTATTTACCTTTAACTTTTGTATATGTGTGAACTTCACACGTGTCTTATACTAACTTATTGAAAAACAATTTTGTTCGGTTGAAAATGGTATTTCGTTACTTTACCGGACACTCTTATTCTCTTCATTTTTTTTTTTTACAACTGATCTATCTAGTTAACTATACTGAAAACCGTTGTGGAGTCAGACAGTCAGTATTTGGTGGTCGGACTTAGTTTCAAAGTTATTGCCATTGTTAGTTTGACGTTAGCGGTATTCGCATACCTGATAGATGGTGTACTATAGCAATGTCCCTCAAATCGCTCATACCCATAAACAAAATACTGTGGAGCAATGGAAACAATAGTGATCGATCGAAAATTATTGTAGTATAGATTTTGAACATACTACATAAGTTCATTAGTTTATCGATCGGAATATATGAATGACTTATTGTTAGATATGGCTGTATGACTGATATTAGGTGTTCGTCTGGTATTCTGCTTCACCTTATTTAATTTGCGTTTCTTACACGGTAGAAGCACAGAATAATGGTACTATCTATAAAGGTCTAACAACATTTGTGATTTAATCTAATATAGGTAGAATCATTAAAATAATATTAGAATCACCTAAACTATATCGTATTATTTTTTTTTTTATATAAACTTAATAGAGTAGGTGGTCTTTGTGACTAATTACTTTAAAAGGATCTTTAAAAATAAAAGTTTCTAAGATTAAAAAAACTGAAATGACACGATTGGATACAATTACCTATCTAATGAACATCATTAACTCCATATTATTTATTTCAATAATTATTTATCTTAACATATTATAAAACAAAGTCCCCTTTTCTCTCTGTATGCTTAAATCTTTAAAACTATGCAACGGATTTTGATGCAGTTTTTTTGAATTAAGAGAGTGATTCAAGAGGAAGGTTTATATGTATATAACATGCATAATTTATAAGAGAAACACCCCTGAGAGCCGGGAGGTGCTCAAAAAGGAATTTTACTATAGACATTTTTGTTTATAAATGGTTGCTATGGACACAAACATATAGAAAATATTCAAATTAAAAAAAAAAATGATAATTTATCTTAATCAACTAAGTCCCGCTGTCTGTATGCTTAGATCGTTAAAACTATGCAATGGATTTTGATGGTGTTTTTTTTTTAATTAATAGAGTGATTTAAGAGGATGGTTTATATGTATATAACATGCATTAAGTATATAGTAGAGAAACACTGCCCCTTTTTTGTATGTGCTAGCATATCTCGAAAAGAACTCTACTTATTTTAATACTGTTTTCACTAATAATTCGGTCGAGTTACAGGGAAGGTTTTAAAAAAGTCAATAAAATTGATTCCAATAGATTATTACTTGAAAATTGGAGGGTATATACAGCTTGATATTTCAACTCATATAGGCTGTAGATAGGTAAAGGGTAGCTCACACATGATTTTGTTTGGCATACGACAAAATTTTTTTGTCAATCTAAATGGTTGCAATTCGTTACATATTATATTAATATTGTAGTTAGAAGAAATATGGTATATACATTTTGTACAAATATATTTATTAAAAATACAAATCTTTGGCCAGCTAGTATTTAATAAATCTAACCAAAAAGTTAATTATGTACTTAAATAGTTATAAAAAATATAGGAATAAGCTTTCAGATATAATTACGAAACAAAAACAAAATTATTATAGGGAAGCAATCTCAAAAAACAGCAAAAATATAAAAAAGCTATGGTCAAAAGTTAAAGATATAACAACCCATACTGAACACAAAACAACTAATTATAATATAAACATTAAAAATAAAATACATGACTCCAACTTCGACGCTACCTTAATTGCAAACACATTCAACTCATACTTTATCTCAATGGGAAATCCTAATAACGTAATTTCTAATAAAAAACAATGCCTTTCTGTCAATAACAATTCCGCTCAATCACTATACCTTAGAATGACCACGAAAAAAGAAATTAACTACACTATTAATAACATGAAAGGGGACTCGGCCCCGGGCAAAGACTCAATTACTATAAATATTGTAAAACATATTAAAGAATCTATATCAGATATCCTAGAACATATATTTTAATACAATCTTAGTGGAATGTAATATACCGAATTCATTCAAAACCGCTTTAATCACACCTATACATAAAGGTGGAGATAAGTCCGATATTACTAATTATAGACCGATCAGTCTTCTGAACGTTTTTTCAAAAATATTCGAAAGAATCGTAAAAAAAAGACTTTTAACATACCTAGAGGAGAACCTTATTCTACCTAAATCCCAATATGGTTTTAGAGAAAATTTAGGTACTGAAGATGCATTAGCCCAAGTCTCCAAAGACTTATATACCAATCTAGAACAAAAAAACAAATCTTTAGGAATATTCATGGACCTGAGTAAAGCATTTGACAGCATCTCACACGACATACTATTAAGTACCCTACAATCAATAGGTATAGTTAACAAAACTTACAGACTTTTTGAATCCTACTTAAATAATAGAAAACAGCAAGTACAAATAGGTAATACCTTAAGTGACGAACTTATAATATATAATGGAGTTCCCCAAGGCACTGTACTTTCGCCTATATTATATATAATATATGTAGCAGAACTAGGGAATATAAATGCAAGCATACACGGCAAACTTTTTTCATATGCTGATGACACGGCTCTGATAATATCAGAATGTAGTTGGGAAAAGGCTTATCAACACGCCGAGTCTGACATGTTTACTATTAACAAATGGTTTTATAAACACAATTTGCGACTAAATTTTAACAAAACAAAATTTGTAACATTTACACAGGACAAAAGAACCCAACCGTTAATAAATGAAATTAAAATACATAACCCAAACTGTAAAACTCAGAATAAAAATGACTTGTGCGACATAATAAAAAAAACTGACAATATTAAATATCTAGGCATAATATTCGATCAACATATGAAATGGGATATTCAAATTCAAAATTTAATAATAAAAATGCGGAAACTTAATCACTTATATATAAACGCTAAAAAAATACTCGATAAATCTATGTTACGTATGGTCTATTTTGCAATGACCCAATCATTATTACAATATGGCATTACCGCCTGGGGCGGACTTGGAATAGTGGCGCAAAACAAATTATTAACAGCACAAAAAAGCATTATAAAAATAATTCTAAACAAACCTAAAACCTATTCATCAGAAAAACTTTTTAAAGACATGAATGTCTTCGACGTAAAACAATTATTTAATAAAAATGCATTATATTTTACATATAAACTAAAATTAATAGAATTTAAACAAATCACGCGGACAACTCGCCAAAATAACAAAATAGCTATTCCTATAATTAAAACTTTAAAATCCAGTAGATACTTCGGTAAAGTAGGCCTTGAACTCTTAAATAACGTTCCTCTTCATATCTTAAACTGTCAATCATACTCAAAATTCAAACTTCTTATAAAAATATGGTTAAAAAATTCATACGACATAACTTAATTTTCTACTTGTTTTCTATTTATCAGTCTGTACTATATCTTTCTAGCATACGTAAATCAAATAACCTCTACCCTTTCTTTTCCTTATATATTATCTCTATACTTGTGTATTAATATATATATATATATTTTTTTTTTTTCTTATTGTTTTTATTTTAACTTCTTTAATTTTTTCTTGTTCAAATAAATTTTAATGTATAATTAATTAATTAATTTGTAAGACTCCAACTCACCAATACGAGGTTTCACCTCAGTGGTGAGTTGGGCCAAATATTTCTGTTATTATATATTTCAGTTACTATTTTAGTAATTACATGTTTTTGTGTAACATTGTTACTATTACATTGCATGTTTAATTGTTTTTTTATGGCCAAATAAATATTATTATTATTATTATTATTATTATTATTAAATTTAGTATCTAGTTTTAACACAAATGATTCACAACCACAATTTTTAAATTATTTTCAAAGGTGTGTCGGTGGAAGAAATGGATGCCTCACAAATTTCATTATTTGAAAGTGATTCAACAAAAGTTCTGACATCCAAAGTATATAAATTAACAAATTTTAGAAATAACTCTCACTGCGTAAGAATACTAGAAGACTTACAATCTCTACGTAAGTATGTTGACAGTGATTTTACCTTCATTCAAAATAAACATCAGTAACACATTTTTGTTTTTAGAAATAAAGTTTTAAGCAGATTTGAAGCAGATGATGATGATAATGTAATTGGACATTCAAATGTTTTAATAGCAGCTAGCCCATATTTCCAGGCAATGTTTAGTAATTTTGATGAGAGCAATACAGATCTTATTGATATAAGATAATTAGATTCGTCCATTCTGAAAATATTGGTAGATTATTATATTTATAGTGGAGAAATTATAGTCGCAAAAGAAAATATACAGGTATAATTAAATATTTGATTTGATATAGACTTCAAGCACATATATTTTATGTGAATTATTGTTAATTTCTAAGGTGTTGTTACCAACACCAAATGTCTTACAGTTAGATTATGTAAAAGGCGCATGTATTGAGTTTTTACAAAAACAACTAGATCGTTAAAATTATTTTAGAATCAAAGCTTTTGCTAACTTACATAACTGCACGGAAATGTTGTTGAGTTCTGAAGCTTACATTAAACAACACTTTTTGTATGACAAATGTAACTTAATTATCTATATCAATCAGTAATTATTTATAAAATTATGATTTTTATTTTCAGAGAAGTGGTTAAAGGCGAAGATTTTCTATCCTTATCTTCTGATGATTTGGTGAAGCTATAACAACCTTGCTATTCCATTCAAAGAAAAAGTAAGCAAACTGCAGTACTGGTAATTTGTATTTTAATATTTTGTATGGAAAATCAACTTAAAAAAGTTTGGGAAGTGGGTATCGCTCTGCTTTACAGGAGGTGTCTAGAGGGATTGCTATAACAAATTTGTTAAATTATTAGAATTCAATGATCTAAAATCTTATATTCTTGTATACAAAAAACGATTGTGAACAAATACGGTTTAATAATACATATTACCAAGTATATTTTAGTTATCTATTTTAAAGGAGGACAAATACAAAAAAATAAGATTTTAATTTAAAAAAATGTTTAGTTCTAGTAATAATGTATAGGTTTAACGTTTGTACTCACATTATTTAATGAGTTGTAAGGAATTCTAAAAAGAAGCTTAACATTATTGGGGCAGGCTCCTCGTGGTTGTTGCATATCTTGCATAAATGTTACTTGCTTCACATAATAATTTACCTACCTTTACAGCATATTTTTAATTTTTGTAGTATGTATGTGGTGTGTTTTTATATATAGAAAACGTTAGTGGAACCAGAATTTTTCTAATGTTTAATTTTTTTGAAATATTTAAAATGTGTATCAAAATAATGCAATGCACTATGCGGTTGTTACTTGAATGTCTGTACTTAACAAAAATATCTCTTGGAATTTTTAATATTAAAAAAACAAAATGTTATATTGAAATGTTGATAATTTTATCGTATTAAGCACAATAAATCACATATTACTACAAAAATAAAATGTTTGTATACATTGTGTAAAATAAGCAACTTTAACACGCGTAAGATAGGCGATTGGGCCGAGCCTGGCCTAGTGACGTCATGCAGTTATTCTAGATAATATCCCAAAATCTCCTTAAACAATAAGCAACATGTTCTTCGAATTTTTTTAGATATTAAAAAAAGCTTTTGACTCAGTTGATCATAATATTCTACTCTACAAACTTTATCATTGCGGAATTAGAGGTGTTCTTATAGGTTATTTAAATCATACCTAAACGGTCGAGTACAGAGAGTAAAAATTGATAACGATTATAGTAATGAACTTGATATTGATTACTCTGTACAATTTTTCTACATATATAAATCTCTTAGATGTATTTTAAACGTCAAATTAAAAAATTTGCATACCTTACATTAATTCAATCTATTATTTCATTTTGGGGAGGAACATATACTCACTTTCAGAACCTTGAAATCACTTTAAACTCATTACTCAAATTTATTTTCAAAAAACCTGCACTATTTTCTACAGTTAACTTATATAAAGAGTTAGAGATATTAAACTTAAAAACATTATACACAAAAAACATTTGCCTATTGTTTTACAGTATTAAAACTTGTATTGATGTTCCGTGTCACAATTATAATACACGCTTTAAGGTTAATACTAATGTTATTGTCCCTAAAATGAATACAGTATTTGGGCAACAGAGCCCTAAATATTAGTTCATAACATTTTGTGTTAAATATAATTTTAATGTTGATGATTTTAACAGCTTTAAAATATATAAATAATGTTTTGTTGCAATAATGCCTTTTGTATCGTATTGTATACTGCGTATATTAAGTTTTCTATTGATTATCTACTTCTTACTGTAATTCTTTTCTTTTTCTCTATGTAATACTAAAAGTATAACTTTCATTTTATCATTGTTATTATATAAAATTAAACTCTACTATATGTCTATATTCTAGTTCATTTCAATAACGAATGGCTAAGGCACCGAATGGGTCTACCTAATCTGTGCTTGCACTATTAATATGTTTTAATATATTAGTTGTTATTATCCTTATCTATATTGTTCTATTGTTATTATTAATTCTATTTTTTGTTTTATTTTTCATTTTCTTAATTACTTAAGACTTTGTATCGCATTCTTTTCTGCATAAGCTTTGCTTTTAAAAAGAGAACCAAAGGTTAATTAATTTATGCTTATAACATGTTTTGTACATTTAATTTTAATTTGATAACAATAAATAATAATATTATTATTATTATTATTATTATTTCACACAATTAGCACAATACACAAAAATCTTGGTTCAAAAAAATTTGGGAACCTCTAAATTAATGTTTTGATTTAGTTTTAAATATTTGTTATTTTAGGTATATAAATGTGTCATTTCATGGGTAAGTCATAAGTTGGATCAGATAAAAGATTGTTTGCTAGAAGTAATAGAACTTGTACCTTTGACATAACTAAAGCCTGATATATTATTTAATATATCTAAAGAATCTCTTCTAAAAAATACTTCTAAATGTATGTTATTTTCATAAATATGCTATTATTGTGAATTGATGTATTTATAATGTTATTAGGTAAAGATTATATATATTTGATGCATTACAATGTAATCTACAAAAATCAGTTCAGTATATCGTCATTCCAAATACAATTTGGTGTAAACCTAGACAGTTTGGTGATTCACAAAAAGTATAATTCTGTTTTGATTAGTTTATCTTCACAATTATTTATTTCATTTAATTCTATTAGGTTATTCTAATGTTCAGTCAGTCTAATACATCACCAATGTATTATACAGAATGGCGAGTCAGTAACTAAACTACGAGAAAATGCACCAGGGATAAATGATTGTCGTCAGACAGCTGATCTAGGTGTAATAAAGGGATCAATTTGTGTTTGTTGCGGGAGGAGTAAATAAATCAAATTCAAAATCTATCTTCTCAATCACCCTCTTGGTTGCCAATTGTCGACATGTTTGTTAGTCGAACACGATTAGGAGTTATGGATGATTGTATATATGCAGTAAGTTATACCATAGACTTTATAAGTGTGAGTTAAACCAATATTTTACTTATTTTATATTATAAATATATATATTATTTTGTAACTCTAGGTTGGTGGCAAGGATACTACTAATAATTTAAAAACTGCCATGATTTTCGATGTCAGTATTCAAAAATGGTGAATGTTGTCTGGTAAGACAACTGAGAATTGGGGTGTTGGTATACTCAACAATTGTTTATTTAAGGTGAATAATTGTATTATATCTTTGTTTCTAATTTTTAATACATTTCATTAAATAAATTGTGTAAGTTGGAGGTGGTAATAGAATAGTTTTGAAAACCGTAAAATATTATGATCCTACACTTGACACATGTTGCACATGTCGTGAAGGTGTTAGTGTAGGATTCTTGGAGGGTCTTATGTATGCTATTGGTGGCTATGGATTGTTGTGAGAGGAAAATTTGCTACATTGTTTGTTTTTAAGACGAGAACAACACACACACAGGTGTGGCATCCTTTTAGCTTATATATTTCAATTTTTTTTTTAAATTTCAGTTCAAGCAATTCCACCAATGTGTATTGTTGGTGAAACAATCATAATACTCTATTCAGATGATGAAGAAAAGCCAATTGAAATGTACATTATTGAAATTAGCTCTGGTGCTGATGATATTGATGCTGAAAAAAACTCCTTGAGTTCTATTGATTCAATCAATTATAACCCTACATACCAACCATTAACATCAACTCGAATTCTACTTTCGACACCAAAACACTGGTAAGAAAATGATTGTTTAACTATTTTTTAATTATTGTATAATGTATATGTATATATTTATAAACTTTTGTTCATTTTAATTGATAGTATTTGAGGAGACTAAGAATATTCTCACTAACTAAGAATATTCTCACTAACTTTTAATTATTCTTCCAGTTTTCAATATGGTGGTTCATCTCAAACGATATATCCATATCACCTTAGAAGAAAGAGGCACCACTCTCTTGATTTTTCATAAGATGATGAAAAAAAGCCAATTGAAATGGAAATTAATGAAGTCAGCTTTGGCGCTGATGATTCTGATGGACTTAATTAGAATGTTTTTTTAAATCCTCGTTTAAATCTGTCTGTTTTCTGGTATGTGTTGTGTATAAAATAAATTTTGTGAGATACTATAAAGCTTTTCAGTTGTATTTTTAATTTTTTCTATTCAATGATATTTTATTCCTATTTGCTTGTTTTCTACAAGTTTTAAAAAAAAAAGGTGGACAAGTGAGTACCGCTATGCTGTACAGTAGGTTGCCGAAGTACGTCATTATATCAGGCATGTTAGTATTGAATTTATGATAACTCTTTGCATTGAAAACGATAATGAGCGGAGACAGTGTGTCATCCGAGCAGACGTCATAAATTATCATATTTAATAATTAAAAACCGCTGAATAGGTCAGCTGGGGTAAATTTAAACATGTTAGATACAATCTTAAGTTGTTGATAAAACCACATTCTGATAAAATTCATACATTGTATGTTTATTATTCTTTCGTGATTGTTGTCAGAATAATATTTTATCTGATGTTATGTACATATATTTTGTTTATTAAAACATATCTTCAATTATTTTTTTTTCGTTTTAAAGAGTTAAGGCAGATATTCCCTGACATCTTCAAAAACGAAAGTATAATCAAAGTTAATCCATTTTATTTGTTAATAGATTCTGAATAGATTTAGCATGTTTTGAGTACAATATATGGGTCAATTTTGCTCCAAGTCATTGTTGTAGTTGATAAAAAATATATGAGACTTGGGGCAAATGAAAAAACTTAATTGGGGCAATTGTAAAATATCAACTTAATATAAATTATTTATAATATAGGGTTAGAAACTATGTTAGAAAGACCTCTGGTCCAAAATATAATGCACATGACACTTTGAAGGCCGTGAAAGACAAATGAATTGGCAAAAGCTTATAAACAATTGTTATCTTAAAATGTATGTAGGTAAAATATAATATGGGACACAAAATACTGATGTACCTACATAATATATCTTATAGTAAAATGCGTGAAGAAAGGAAAAAGGCAGAAGACAAAGACGATGAAGATACATTATTTTTACTTAGTTTAGTGAGCTCTTTTAAAAATATTCCTCGAGAATTTAAGCTTGATGCTAAGGCTAAATTCATTGGTCTCCTTAAAAAATACCACAACTTAATTACTCCAAGATCTTGCTCTGTTGTACAACGCTTTCCTACTAATTATTTACATCAAAATTGTTCTGATTGAAACATATTTTATGCTCAACCAAATCATTCCTCGTTATCTCTAAGTCAATATGACACACCAACAACTTTTCCGGCATCTACTAATGATATTGCAAATTATAATTCACCAACACGTCTATCACAAAATACTTATGTTTCACCTCCATCTAACGATAGTGTGAAAATTCTGAACCTTTGTTATTGATCTATTTTCATAAAACAAATATTTCCTTCCTTTTTTTTTAAATTTTACTGCATTTTTTTAATTGACAAATAAACATAACAATTAAAATATTAAAAATTTTGAAATATTATGAATTACTTTTCTTATAACTTATAATATATTTTCATAATCATTATTTTATAAAATTAACAATAATAAGTTTAAAATTTTGTTTTTGAGATTCAAATATACGAAATCTTTTCTATTTTAATTAGGTTATAGTTAAAAAAATATTTAATAAAAGAAAATTGTACTTAAGTTTGTTGTATGTGAATTGTATGTACAACAAACACAATAAACCATATTATTATTATTATTAATTTTACAAATATTCTTTAAAAAAAAATAGTTAATAGTTGCATGTATTTAAATTTAGACAGTTTAGAGATGTTCATAACCGATCAGTTGGGGAAGTTTGATATAAGCTTCCGGTACTATATTGTAATCTTAATCCACAAGTATTTATATTTTCAGTTCCTTTAGTTCTTGGTATTAAGTTTGTATGGGTATTTTAATAAAATTAATATTTCAACTTCTGCATTCATGTTTTATGAACAGGAGACAATGATAAACTAAAAATCACTGCCAGTCATGATATATTTGTTTTTATAAATATCAAACTAAATGTTATTGAATTGTTTAGTTATTATAGAAAGTAGTGAATTCGTTTTAATTTATTTGATAATATTGTGTGACTAAGTATAATTTTTAAATTTTAGTGATTCTAGTCTCAACAGAAAACATAAGGTTGTGTTCCAATATATAAGTTACTATAATATATTTACTCTGTTCAGCGAGAGACCTCGCCAAGCACCCACGAAAACAAGTTCCCCGACTTAACACCCTGTCATTGCCCATTGGTCTCGATAGCATGGCGGCGTGGAGGGATGCTCAAAATCGGCGTGCTCTCTCGCTAGTATATGTTCTAGAGTAGTAGAAACTGGACTAGTAATTATATGATGCATTATGAAAATTAAAAAATTAAAATGTATGAATAACTAATGGAATAAAACGAAAACTTATTATTGAATATTTTGCAGCATATTTTGGTATTGTTCAGACTAGTTTATATTATTTTACGAATGTTTATCCAGAAAATTGGTGTAGTTCAAGTAGTAATATGTCCCATAACTCAGAGAGACGGACAAGTAATGCCTATACCTACCCGAAATACAATTTTTGTATTCCCATCAAAACATAAAAACTACCTACCTATATGAATAAATTGAGGCCAAAAAAGTATACCTATATCGAGCATCTGATTATTTTAGATATAAAATATTATATATAATCATACTATACTAATACTAAATGTAAGCAACGTTGGACACTAGGATCGTGAAAAAACACGTCATAATGGATATAATATCATGTCCTATGGTATTAAATAATTCTCAGTTTTTTTTTCAAAACTAGAAAAAA
>CARXXK010001284.1:438392-520933 GCA_949089665.1 Macrosiphum euphorbiae | reverse complement strand
ATTTATTTAAAAATATTATATATTAAATTATTAAAGTATAACAATATGATAATATTTTTGTACTGTATTTTATTTTTTTAAATATGGTCTACCTAACTTAACTCATTGTGGCCATTACCATGGACATATTTATTATTATCCTTTGTACACAAAATCATATATACCTAAAAAACTACTATTAAATATATCAAAATACTCAAAACCATATCATCTGCTGAATAATTAAAAATGAAACAGGGGGTCTTATTTGAAAAAACAGAAGTTTGTATTATCACATTATCATCCTTAAGTGGCATAAAATATTTCAAGTATTGAAAAATATGGTCTTCAAAATTAAAGATGTAAAAATTAAAAAATTTAAATTTTTTAAATATTATGCATAATTTAAGCATTCAAAAAAGGCAAGCATGCTTAAAAAATCACCCTGTTTGGGTATACCAACATCCGTTTTAATTACTTTAATAAATGTATTGATTTATTTCTTTGTATAAGTATATAGGTATATTAGTATATATACTAATATTATGTTCAATTTTTGATAGATCCAATGATATCTATCAGTTTTAAATTTTAATTCAAAATGTTGAAATAAAATTAACCATAAAATATAGTAGGTACATACATAATAGTTGAATATTATACCACCTATATACCGTAGTAGTAATCTAATTATTGGTTTTTTTATTGTAACACATCACGCAATGCTTTTATTACTTAAAATTTGAACATAATAAATAATAATTATTGTAGAATATAATCAGTTAACACTTGACATCATTGAATTCGATGCGTGTAGGAAGTAATAGGTATTACTGGTATTGGGTAGGTGACCTTTACAATATATTATGTGAAATACTGAAATGTAAATGTATAACATATACGATATACCAAAATAATTAATCAATTGTTCATATTAATTGTATTTCTTGTTTATTGAATTTAATATTTTTATTGTTGAACAATTTTTGCTAGTGTGAATAAATTTAGATTTTTCGCTGTTACTGCAGTCACCTATATAGTCTATTTTATTGATAACAAATTTATGGTTACCTATTTTTTTATTTTTCTCATTTGTATATACTGTTGAATACATTAATTATTATTACATGTTGATTATCACCGATATAATAATATGTGAGTATGTACCTACCTTAGCTACATATTTGCAGCTATATTTGCATTTTCTATACACGATAAAATTTTCAAAATATTTTGATTTATTTTGAACTGTTTAGGGACATTTTCATTTTCCATTTTCTTTTAGTTTTTTTTCTAAAAATATCAATAAAATTTTATTTGTAGGGTAAAAAAACTTGAAAATTTAATAGAAGGCTCCTAGTATATTGTTTCAAAGGCAGATGAAAAATATTAAAAATCCTTAGTCACAATTTTTTTTTATAAGCATTAAAGTTCAAAAATTGACAAAATATGGAAAAATCATGAAAATTAGCAAATTATTTTGAGTTAAGAATTCGTAAAAAATTTTCCTTTTTAAATCTAAGATTTTAAAATGTAATACAAGATTCCTCATAAGATTATCTACCTTTATCAAAAAAAAAATGTCTATAAAAAAGTCAAATTAAATTTTTATGAGCGTTTGAAATTCAAATTCTTACAACATTGGATATTCACTCGATTTCTCATGTAGCGATTTCCTTATTTTGTTGTAATACAAAAACGAATAACTGTATATACATGAAAATTTCACTGAATGTTTATATTAGCATTTCCTATACACCATACAATTTTGAAAATATTTTGACTCTTTTTCAGCTGTTTGACTGGTATTTCAAAGTCTAACATCTCAGCCAATCTCTATTTAAAAATATAATTATAGTTTAAAAAATTAACATTAAAATTGAATTTAAGGCATTCATTATACTTGAGCTTCTTTGAACATTTTTTTAAATTCATGATCTACATTTTCCCTTAAATTGTCAAGAACCTTGATACTGATATTGGCCAAACTGATCATTTCTCTCAAATCTATGTTTTTTTAGCACGGTTTTAACTTTTAAAGTTTTAACTATAATACTGATAATACCTTATTAATATGTTATCTTAAATTTCAGTATTATCAACATGAACATATAATAAGATTATCAATTATCACAGTAACAAAACGGTTTTGGTAATGGTGATTTGTCATTGCGACCATTAGACGATACACAAAATACCTTACTTATAACCGATAACAACACAAACATCTAAAATATTATTAATAACTATTATTGATAAACATTTTTTTTAAATATTTAAGATATATTAGTAGTTTTAAATATTTGAAATCAATTTATCCCCCTACCCCCCCCCCCCCGTGTCTACGGCCCTGGTGCCAATGATTACTCTATGATAATAATATAGACTATATGCTCTCTATTGATAATATAGCCATAGCCCGGTAATCGGTAAAAAACGACAAAGTTATAAGTTATAATAACTAATATAGTGTATGGTATTATTATCATACTAGGTAACAACAATTCCAGGCCCATTGTCTTATCGAACCCATACCAAATAACTGTCGCAGATAGGATCAGTCACGCCCGTAGGGAGGGGCCAGGTGGTGCAAAAGCACAGTCATATTATATCAGAATTTATTTTAATAAAAATAACACCACTTTACGAACCACTGAAATTGTATATTTTGTCCCCTCGCACTCCGGACTAACTCTGTGACCTTCGCATATGAAACGTGGTCCGATATTATAATGTAGCCTGCACTCTCGGTTGGAAATGTTCCTTTTTGTACAATAACAACAAGACAGGCACCGGCTACATTATATAATATATCTGTGTCTGCGTGTGTGTGTGTGCTGGAGAGGGTTGTAGAAATAAATTGTAATGTACAATGTACATATATACCTATATTATACTATATATGACCATGTCGTCTAGAGTGTTCTTTGTGTGACGTATATTGGAAATATTATATATATATATATATATATATATATTTTTTGGTACATGTTTTCATTTCTTTTCTCTGGAATCCCAACAACTATTATTTAATAAATTGCTTGTAAAATATTTCTGTCGACCAGTCTGTCTCGGGTTTCCGAAAGATAATTCATTTGTTACACTATTATATTATATTATCATGGTCACATCTCTTACCATATGGCGCCACCTTCAGATCTTCAGTCGATAATCTTTAAATTTAAAAAAAAAAAACATGAACACCCGAATGAACATAACATTACAATTACTCACACGCCTATTTTTAATGCAAACGAAAATTTAACTACCCACTCGCCAACCCCGATGAAAAAATTTTGTATCCACCTAATAATTTCTTTTTTTTATACTAACTACCAACCTACAAATACAAGAAATAAAGGGGGTACGTGGGTGTCTCTTTGCTGTACGGTAACTAATTACAAGTTGGTCACTATGTAATACATGGTATTAAATTTCAATTCAATTATATAAAATCATTGTATACACAAAACTATTCTGAGCAAAGTCAGCTCATAATATTACTAATTAGTATATTTGATGAGATTATTGTGATTAAAGTAATTTATTTTACTATTAGGCATTAGTATAGGCCATAGGGTGACCATACGTCCTGTTTTGCACAGGATTGTCCTTTGATGTGATTAAATGTTTGATTAAATGTGAGCATAATGCGAAATAAATAAATATTAATAATAGCCTAATAATAAATCTATGTCGTTCACAAGCGTTATCTTATTGGACGACAAAAAATAAAATAAATACTTATTTATTTAAAAATATTATATATTAAATTATTAAAGTATAACAATATGATAATATTTTTGTACTGTATTTTATTTTTTTAAATATGGTCTACCTAACTTAACTCATTGTGGCCATTACCATGGACATATTTATTATTATCCTTTGTACACAAAATCATATATACCTAAAAAACTACTATTAAATATATCAAAATACTCAAAACCATATCATCTGCTGAATAATTAAAAATGAAACAGGGGGTCTTATTTGAAAAAACAGAAGTTTGTATTATCACATTATCATCCTTAAGTGGCATAAAATATTTCAAGTATTGAAAAATATGGTCTTCAAAATTAAAGATGTAAAAATTAAAAAATTTAAATTTTTTAAATATTATGCATAATTTAAGCATTCAAAAAAGGCAAGCATGCTTAAAAAATCACCCTGTTTGGGTATACCAACATCCGTTTTAATTACTTTAATAAATGTATTGATTTATTTCTTTGTATAAGTATATAGGTATATTAGTATATATACTAATATTATGTTCAATTTTTGATAGATCCAATGATATCTATCAGTTTTAAATTTTAATTCAAAATGTTGAAATAAAATTAACCATAAAATATAGTAGGTACATACATAATAGTTGAATATTATACCACCTATATACCGTAGTAGTAATCTAATTATTGGTTTTTTTATTGTAACACATCACGCAATGCTTTTATTACTTAAAATTTGAACATAATAAATAATAATTATTGTAGAATATAATCAGTTAACACTTGACATCATTGAATTCGATGCGTGTAGGAAGTAATAGGTATTACTGGTATTGGGTAGGTGACCTTTACAATATATTATGTGAAATACTGAAATGTAAATGTATAACATATACGATATACCAAAATAATTAATCAATTGTTCATATTAATTGTATTTCTTGTTTATTGAATTTAATATTTTTATTGTTGAACAATTTTTGCTAGTGTGAATAAATTTAGATTTTTCGCTGTTACTGCAGTCACCTATATAGTCTATTTTATTGATAACAAATTTATGGTTACCTATTTTTTTATTTTTCTCATTTGTATATACTGTTGAATACATTAATTATTATTACATGTTGATTATCACCGATATAATAATATGTGAGTATGTACCTACCTTAGCTACATATTTGCAGCTATATTTGCATTTTCTATACACGATAAAATTTTCAAAATATTTTGATTTATTTTGAACTGTTTAGGGACATTTTCATTTTCCATTTTCTTTTAGTTTTTTTTCTAAAAATATCAATAAAATTTTATTTGTAGGGTAAAAAAACTTGAAAATTTAATAGAAGGCTCCTAGTATATTGTTTCAAAGGCAGATGAAAAATATTAAAAATCCTTAGTCACAATTTTTTTTTATAAGCATTAAAGTTCAAAAATTGACAAAATATGGAAAAATCATGAAAATTAGCAAATTATTTTGAGTTAAGAATTCGTAAAAAATTTTCCTTTTTAAATCTAAGATTTTAAAATGTAATACAAGATTCCTCATAAGATTATCTACCTTTATCAAAAAAAAAATGTCTATAAAAAAGTCAAATTAAATTTTTATGAGCGTTTGAAATTCAAATTCTTACAACATTGGATATTCACTCGATTTCTCATGTAGCGATTTCCTTATTTTGTTGTAATACAAAAACGAATAACTGTATATACATGAAAATTTCACTGAATGTTTATATTAGCATTTCCTATACACCATACAATTTTGAAAATATTTTGACTCTTTTTCAGCTGTTTGACTGGTATTTCAAAGTCTAACATCTCAGCCAATCTCTATTTAAAAATATAATTATAGTTTAAAAAATTAACATTAAAATTGAATTTAAGGCATTCATTATACTTGAGCTTCTTTGAACATTTTTTTAAATTCATGATCTACATTTTCCCTTAAATTGTCAAGAACCTTGATACTGATATTGGCCAAACTGATCATTTCTCTCAAATCTATGTTTTTTTAGCACGGTTTTAACTTTTAAAGTTTTAACTATAATACTGATAATACCTTATTAATATGTTATCTTAAATTTCAGTATTATCAACATGAACATATAATAAGATTATCAATTATCACAGTAACAAAACGGTTTTGGTAATGGTGATTTGTCATTGCGACCATTAGACGATACACAAAATACCTTACTTATAACCGATAACAACACAAACATCTAAAATATTATTAATAACTATTATTGATAAACATTTTTTTTAAATATTTAAGATATATTAGTAGTTTTAAATATTTGAAATCAATTTATCCCCCTCCCCCCCCCCCCCCGTGTCTACGGCCCTGGTGCCAATGATTACTCTATGATAATAATATAGACTATATGCTCTCTATTGATAATATAGCCATAGCCCGGTAATCGGTAAAAAACGACAAAGTTATAAGTTATAATAACTAATATAGTGTATGGTATTATTATCATACTAGGTAACAACAATTCCAGGCCCATTGTCTTATCGAACCCATACCAAATAACTGTCGCAGATAGGATCAGTCACGCCCGTAGGGAGGGGCCAGGTGGTGCAAAAGCACAGTCATATTATATCAGAATTTATTTTAATAAAAATAACACCACTTTACGAACCACTGAAATTGTATATTTTGTCCCCTCGCACTCCGGACTAACTCTGTGACCTTCGCATATGAAACGTGGTCCGATATTATAATGTAGCCTGCACTCTCGGTTGGAAATGTTCCTTTTTGTACAATAACAACAAGACAGGCACCGGCTACATTATATAATATATCTGTGTCTGCGTGTGTGTGTGTGCTGGAGAGGGTTGTAGAAATAAATTGTAATGTACAATGTACATATATACCTATATTATACTATATATGACCATGTCGTCTAGAGTGTTCTTTGTGTGACGTATATTGGAAATATTATATATATATATATATATATATATTTTTTGGTACATGTTTTCATTTCTTTTCTCTGGAATCCCAACAACTATTATTTAATAAATTGCTTGTAAAATATTTCTGTCGACCAGTCTGTCTCGGGTTTCCGAAAGATAATTCATTTGTTACACTATTATATTATATTATCATGGTCACATCTCTTACCATATGGCGCCACCTTCAGATCTTCAGTCGATAATCTTTAAATTTAAAAAAAAAAAACATGAACACCCGAATGAACATAACATTACAATTACTCACACGCCTATTTTTAATGCAAACGAAAATTTAACTACCCACTCGCCAACCCCGATGAAAAAATTTTGTATCCACCTAATAATTTCTTTTTTTTATACTAACTACCAACCTACAAATACAAGAAATAAAGGGGGTACGTGGGTGTCTCTTTGCTGTACGGTAACTAATTACAAGTTGGTCACTATGTAATACATGGTATTAAATTTCAATTCAATTATATAAAATCATTGTATACACAAAACTATTCTGAGCAAAGTCAGCTCATAATATTACTAATTAGTATATTTGATGAGATTATTGTGATTAAAGTAATTTATTTTACTATTAGGCATTAGTATAGGCCATAGGGTGACCATACGTCCTGTTTTGCACAGGATTGTCCTTTGATGTGATTAAATGTTTGATTAAATGTGAGCATAATGCGAAATAAATAAATATTAATAATAGCCTAATAATAAATCTATGTCGTTCACAAGCGTTATCTTATTGGACGACAAAAAATAAAATAAATACTTATTTATTTAAAAATATTATATATTAAATTATTAAAGTATAACAATATGATAATATTTTTGTACTGTATTTTATTTTTTTAAATATGGTCTACCTAACTTAACTCATTGTGGCCATTACCATGGACATATTTATTATTATCCTTTGTACACAAAATCATATATACCTAAAAAACTACTATTAAATATATCAAAATACTCAAAACCATATCATCTGCTGAATAATTAAAAATGAAACAGGGGGTCTTATTTGAAAAAACAGAAGTTTGTATTATCACATTATCATCCTTAAGTGGCATAAAATATTTCAAGTATTGAAAAATATGGTCTTCAAAATTAAAGATGTAAAAATTAAAAAATTTAAATTTTTTAAATATTATGCATAATTTAAGCATTCAAAAAAGGCAAGCATGCTTAAAAAATCACCCTGTTTGGGTATACCAACATCCGTTTTAATTACTTTAATAAATGTATTGATTTATTTCTTTGTATAAGTATATAGGTATATTAGTATATATACTAATATTATGTTCAATTTTTGATAGATCCAATGATATCTATCAGTTTTAAATTTTAATTCAAAATGTTGAAATAAAATTAACCATAAAATATAGTAGGTACATACATAATAGTTGAATATTATACCACCTATATACCGTAGTAGTAATCTAATTATTGGTTTTTTTATTGTAACACATCACGCAATGCTTTTATTACTTAAAATTTGAACATAATAAATAATAATTATTGTAGAATATAATCAGTTAACACTTGACATCATTGAATTCGATGCGTGTAGGAAGTAATAGGTATTACTGGTATTGGGTAGGTGACCTTTACAATATATTATGTGAAATACTGAAATGTAAATGTATAACATATACGATATACCAAAATAATTAATCAATTGTTCATATTAATTGTATTTCTTGTTTATTGAATTTAATATTTTTATTGTTGAACAATTTTTGCTAGTGTGAATAAATTTAGATTTTTCGCTGTTACTGCAGTCACCTATATAGTCTATTTTATTGATAACAAATTTATGGTTACCTATTTTTTTATTTTTCTCATTTGTATATACTGTTGAATACATTAATTATTATTACATGTTGATTATCACCGATATAATAATATGTGAGTATGTACCTACCTTAGCTACATATTTGCAGCTATATTTGCATTTTCTATACACGATAAAATTTTCAAAATATTTTGATTTATTTTGAACTGTTTAGGGACATTTTCATTTTCCATTTTCTTTTAGTTTTTTTTCTAAAAATATCAATAAAATTTTATTTGTAGGGTAAAAAAACTTGAAAATTTAATAGAAGGCTCCTAGTATATTGTTTCAAAGGCAGATGAAAAATATTAAAAATCCTTAGTCACAATTTTTTTTTATAAGCATTAAAGTTCAAAAATTGACAAAATATGGAAAAATCATGAAAATTAGCAAATTATTTTGAGTTAAGAATTCGTAAAAAATTTTCCTTTTTAAATCTAAGATTTTAAAATGTAATACAAGATTCCTCATAAGATTATCTACCTTTATCAAAAAAAAAATGTCTATAAAAAAGTCAAATTAAATTTTTATGAGCGTTTGAAATTCAAATTCTTACAACATTGGATATTCACTCGATTTCTCATGTAGCGATTTCCTTATTTTGTTGTAATACAAAAACGAATAACTGTATATACATGAAAATTTCACTGAATGTTTATATTAGCATTTCCTATACACCATACAATTTTGAAAATATTTTGACTCTTTTTCAGCTGTTTGACTGGTATTTCAAAGTCTAACATCTCAGCCAATCTCTATTTAAAAATATAATTATAGTTTAAAAAATTAACATTAAAATTGAATTTAAGGCATTCATTATACTTGAGCTTCTTTGAACATTTTTTTAAATTCATGATCTACATTTTCCCTTAAATTGTCAAGAACCTTGATACTGATATTGGCCAAACTGATCATTTCTCTCAAATCTATGTTTTTTTAGCACGGTTTTAACTTTTAAAGTTTTAACTATAATACTGATAATACCTTATTAATATGTTATCTTAAATTTCAGTATTATCAACATGAACATATAATAAGATTATCAATTATCACAGTAACAAAACGGTTTTGGTAATGGTGATTTGTCATTGCGACCATTAGACGATACACAAAATACCTTACTTATAACCGATAACAACACAAACATCTAAAATATTATTAATAACTATTATTGATAAACATTTTTTTTAAATATTTAAGATATATTAGTAGTTTTAAATATTTGAAATCAATTTATCCCCCTACCCCCCCCCCCCCGTGTCTACGGCCCTGGTGCCAATGATTACTCTATGATAATAATATAGACTATATGCTCTCTATTGATAATATAGCCATAGCCCGGTAATCGGTAAAAAACGACAAAGTTATAAGTTATAATAACTAATATAGTGTATGGTATTATTATCATACTAGGTAACAACAATTCCAGGCCCATTGTCTTATCGAACCCATACCAAATAACTGTCGCAGATAGGATCAGTCACGCCCGTAGGGAGGGGCCAGGTGGTGCAAAAGCACAGTCATATTATATCAGAATTTATTTTAATAAAAATAACACCACTTTACGAACCACTGAAATTGTATATTTTGTCCCCTCGCACTCCGGACTAACTCTGTGACCTTCGCATATGAAACGTGGTCCGATATTATAATGTAGCCTGCACTCTCGGTTGGAAATGTTCCTTTTTGTACAATAACAACAAGACAGGCACCGGCTACATTATATAATATATCTGTGTCTGCGTGTGTGTGTGTGCTGGAGAGGGTTGTAGAAATAAATTGTAATGTACAATGTACATATATACCTATATTATACTATATATGACCATGTCGTCTAGAGTGTTCTTTGTGTGACGTATATTGGAAATATTATATATATATATATATATATATATATTTTTTGGTACATGTTTTCATTTCTTTTCTCTGGAATCCCAACAACTATTATTTAATAAATTGCTTGTAAAATATTTCTGTCGACCAGTCTGTCTCGGGTTTCCGAAAGATAATTCATTTGTTACACTATTATATTATATTATCATGGTCACATCTCTTACCATATGGCGCCACCTTCAGATCTTCAGTCGATAATCTTTAAATTTAAAAAAAAAAAACATGAACACCCGAATGAACATAACATTACAATTACTCACACGCCTATTTTTAATGCAAACGAAAATTTAACTACCCACTCGCCAACCCCGATGAAAAAATTTTGTATCCACCTAATAATTTCTTTTTTTTATACTAACTACCAACCTACAAATACAAGAAATAAAGGGGGTACGTGGGTGTCTCTTTGCTGTACGGTAACTAATTACAAGTTGGTCACTATGTAATACATGGTATTAAATTTCAATTCAATTATATAAAATCATTGTATACACAAAACTATTCTGAGCAAAGTCAGCTCATAATATTACTAATTAGTATATTTGATGAGATTATTGTGATTAAAGTAATTTATTTTACTATTAGGCATTAGTATAGGCCATAGGGTGACCATACGTCCTGTTTTGCACAGGATTGTCCTTTGATGTGATTAAATGTTTGATTAAATGTGAGCATAATGCGAAATAAATAAATATTAATAATAGCCTAATAATAAATCTATGTCGTTCACAAGCGTTATCTTATTGGACGACAAAAAATAAAATAAATACTTATTTATTTAAAAATATTATATATTAAATTATTAAAGTATAACAATATGATAATATTTTTGTACTGTATTTTATTTTTTTAAATATGGTCTACCTAACTTAACTCATTGTGGCCATTACCATGGACATATTTATTATTATCCTTTGTACACAAAATCATATATACCTAAAAAACTACTATTAAATATATCAAAATACTCAAAACCATATCATCTGCTGAATAATTAAAAATGAAACAGGGGGTCTTATTTGAAAAAACAGAAGTTTGTATTATCACATTATCATCCTTAAGTGGCATAAAATATTTCAAGTATTGAAAAATATGGTCTTCAAAATTAAAGATGTAAAAATTAAAAAATTTAAATTTTTTAAATATTATGCATAATTTAAGCATTCAAAAAAGGCAAGCATGCTTAAAAAATCACCCTGTTTGGGTATACCAACATCCGTTTTAATTACTTTAATAAATGTATTGATTTATTTCTTTGTATAAGTATATAGGTATATTAGTATATATACTAATATTATGTTCAATTTTTGATAGATCCAATGATATCTATCAGTTTTAAATTTTAATTCAAAATGTTGAAATAAAATTAACCATAAAATATAGTAGGTACATACATAATAGTTGAATATTATACCACCTATATACCGTAGTAGTAATCTAATTATTGGTTTTTTTATTGTAACACATCACGCAATGCTTTTATTACTTAAAATTTGAACATAATAAATAATAATTATTGTAGAATATAATCAGTTAACACTTGACATCATTGAATTCGATGCGTGTAGGAAGTAATAGGTATTACTGGTATTGGGTAGGTGACCTTTACAATATATTATGTGAAATACTGAAATGTAAATGTATAACATATACGATATACCAAAATAATTAATCAATTGTTCATATTAATTGTATTTCTTGTTTATTGAATTTAATATTTTTATTGTTGAACAATTTTTGCTAGTGTGAATAAATTTAGATTTTTCGCTGTTACTGCAGTCACCTATATAGTCTATTTTATTGATAACAAATTTATGGTTACCTATTTTTTTATTTTTCTCATTTGTATATACTGTTGAATACATTAATTATTATTACATGTTGATTATCACCGATATAATAATATGTGAGTATGTACCTACCTTAGCTACATATTTGCAGCTATATTTGCATTTTCTATACACGATAAAATTTTCAAAATATTTTGATTTATTTTGAACTGTTTAGGGACATTTTCATTTTCCATTTTCTTTTAGTTTTTTTTCTAAAAATATCAATAAAATTTTATTTGTAGGGTAAAAAAACTTGAAAATTTAATAGAAGGCTCCTAGTATATTGTTTCAAAGGCAGATGAAAAATATTAAAAATCCTTAGTCACAATTTTTTTTTATAAGCATTAAAGTTCAAAAATTGACAAAATATGGAAAAATCATGAAAATTAGCAAATTATTTTGAGTTAAGAATTCGTAAAAAATTTTCCTTTTTAAATCTAAGATTTTAAAATGTAATACAAGATTCCTCATAAGATTATCTACCTTTATCAAAAAAAAAATGTCTATAAAAAGTCAAATTAAATTTTTATGAGCGTTTGAAATTCAAATTCTTACAACATTGGATATTCACTCGATTTCTCATGTAGCGATTTCCTTATTTTGTTGTAATACAAAAACGAATAACTGTATATACATGAAAATTTCACTGAATGTTTATATTAGCATTTCCTATACACCATACAATTTTGAAAATATTTTGACTCTTTTTCAGCTGTTTGACTGGTATTTCAAAGTCTAACATCTCAGCCAATCTCTATTTAAAAATATAATTATAGTTTAAAAAATTAACATTAAAATTGAATTTAAGGCATTCATTATACTTGAGCTTCTTTGAACATTTTTTTAAATTCATGATCTACATTTTCCCTTAAATTGTCAAGAACCTTGATACTGATATTGGCCAAACTGATCATTTCTCTCAAATCTATGTTTTTTTAGCACGGTTTTAACTTTTAAAGTTTTAACTATAATACTGATAATACCTTATTAATATGTTATCTTAAATTTCAGTATTATCAACATGAACATATAATAAGATTATCAATTATCACAGTAACAAAACGGTTTTGGTAATGGTGATTTGTCATTGCGACCATTAGACGATACACAAAATACCTTACTTATAACCGATAACAACACAAACATCTAAAATATTATTAATAACTATTATTGATAAACATTTTTTTTAAATATTTAAGATATATTAGTAGTTTTAAATATTTGAAATCAATTTATCCCCCTCCCCCCCCCCCCCCGTGTCTACGGCCCTGGTGCCAATGATTACTCTATGATAATAATATAGACTATATGCTCTCTATTGATAATATAGCCATAGCCCGGTAATCGGTAAAAAACGACAAAGTTATAAGTTATAATAACTAATATAGTGTATGGTATTATTATCATACTAGGTAACAACAATTCCAGGCCCATTGTCTTATCGAACCCATACCAAATAACTGTCGCAGATAGGATCAGTCACGCCCGTAGGGAGGGGCCAGGTGGTGCAAAAGCACCACCTGAGAAATTTATTAATTTGAATTTTTCAAATATAAAAATTCCTTCTCTGTTAATTTATAATTTTTGACCATGATTATGCACAATATATATATATTATATTATATACCTATGCTAAGAAACCGTTGTCTGTCGACCTTTAGTATAGGGTACAGTGATGTAAGAACTGTAATACCACACGTCTATTAATACATATTTATTTTGGTCACTAAATGCTATTATATAATATTAATTTCGTAGGATCCCCGCTACGGCTATTATTTGAGGGGCAAAATGTAGGCAATTTTTAATCAATTACAGTTTACAATAATATAAGATTTAATGTTTACAAAGCGTATCGTACGATCTATAGACAATATTTACTGGCGAGTTCGGATTTTTCAGAATAAAAATCTGACAACGTAAACTAACTTTAATTTTGTTAAAACTTAAGTTCTTTTGAGCTAAAATTGACGGCAGTGGCGAGGCCTCTTAACTGTGGTAAATTATTATGGGTAGGTATGTTTGATCCACTCATCATTATAATAATATATTGGTGTACCTATACTGTATAAAAATAAAGTATTATGATACAAAAAAAATAGTATTATTATTATTGTACACTTATAAACTCAACACTATAGATTGTTTATTGTATTGTTATACAATCATATAATATTCATATTTTAATTGCATTGTAAAACAATTACAGTTAAAACTGAAAATTGCAATCAACATTGTTACTTGGATATAAATAATATAAAGCATGAAACTAACGTAGGTATCACTAAAATTAGGGCCGATTCATTAAATGGCATATTTTTCCAAACAATTAATTATTTTATACTACAATTTATAACAAATTGATATCAACCATTATGTAGGTAAGTATCTAATTATTAGGTACCTACCTACCTAATCAATATTAATTATGAATTCTTATATTTTTAAAAATTCATCATGAAGATGTCATTAAATAAGGTTAAGGAAATGCCCCCCACAGCTTATATTGTCACTAAAAGTAGGTATTTTGCACCTAGTGAGCTACTTATCTGGATAGATACATAAGTGCCTGGATAGAATATATATATATAGGTATATACACAAAATAAAAAATCTAAGTCAAATCCTATTGAGCATAGATAACGGTGGAAGGATTATCGATATAAACATTATAAACTGAAACATAAATACATTTTGTGTCAGTTACATTTCGAAGTGAATACGTGATATATAACCATAATTTTTTGTAACACATGGAGCTATTAAGTCAAACAATAAAGGTGGGAACGAAATTTGTTGGAGAGGATATACATAATATAGGTTCTTTTCTGATAGGAAAGTGAATGTAATTGGTACTTTGGGGGGTCAAAAGTAAAAATTTCCTAATAGTTTTCAAAAGCGCCGGGAAAAACAACATAAAAATTAAGGAAAAACGGGAATTTTCCACAAAATCGATTTTGGTTTAACTCTAAAACAAATGACCGTAGGTACATGAAATTTTGACTTAATGTTTATATTAGGATTTTCTATACACCATAACATTTTCCAAATATTTTGAGTTATTTTGAGCTCTTAACGGACATTTTCAGTTTCCATTTTTTTTTTAGTTTTTTTTCTAAAAATATCAATAAAATGTTATTTGTTGGTTAAAAAAGCTTGGAAATTTAATAGAAGGCTCCTAGTATATTTTTCCAAAGGTAGATGAAAAAAATTTAAAAATCTTTAGTCACAATTTTTTTTTATAAGCATTTAAAGTTCAAATATTGACAAAATACGTCAAAACGACGAAAATTTGAAAATTATTTCAAGTTAGAAATTCATAAATAATTTTCTTTTTAAATCTAAGACTTGAAAATGTAATACAAGATTCTTTATAAGTTTATCTAATTTTATCAATAAAAAAACATCATCAAGAAACTCAGCTTCAATTTTTATGAGCATTTAAAATTCATATTTTTACAACATGTGATATTCACTCGATTTCTCTTGTAACAATTTTCTTATTTTGTTGTAATCAAAAAACTAATGACTGAAGATACTTCAAAATTTCACTGAATGTTTATATTAGCATTTCCTATACACCATACAATTTTGAAAATATTTTGACTCTTTTTGAGCTTTTAACGGAGATTGTCAGTTTTCAATTTTTTTAGTTTTTTTTTGAATAAATATCAATTAAGTTTTATCTGTTTGGCCAAAAAATGTAAAAATTTAATACATGGCTCCTGATATGTTGTTACAATATCAGTTGAAAAATATTAAAAATACATAGGCACAATTTTTTTTTATAAGCATTTAATGATCGAATTTTGACAACATTTAACAAACTTAAAATTGAATAATTATTTTGTATTTAAAAATGTATAAAATGTTCAACTTTTATATCTAAGGATTGAAAATTTAAAACAAGATTCCACGTAAATAGTTAATTCTGTTACCGAAAAATTCGAAAAATACATAAGCACAGTTTATTTGTAATAGTCCTTTTAAGTTCAAATTTTGACAAAATTACATAAAAAAAAAACCTAGAAAAAACTATTTTAGTTATTTTGTTGTGAGTGTATAATATTATTCGTGGGTACTTGAAACTTCTAAAGTGTACTATTATATATCTATGATAGTATCACGGTTTTTGTTGATGTATAACGCGTTATAATAGTACCTAATGGATATTGTGATATGATTAATTTTAAATTTATTATAGGTAGGTATAAGTACAACAGTAGGTTAAATTAATTTTAAAAAAAAATTACATTTGAAAATGTCATTGTGTGTATAAAATATACTCTTCATGAAAAATATGATTCTCTTAGTGGATACGACACATACAATTAATAGTTATTTATTATAATATATCATATTTATCTGATCCTTTTTTATCAAATGTAATCATTGCATTCAAATCGAATACTGTAATTGTATACTATCCTGTCTGAGCAAGCCCGGATTAAGACATTTTGAGGCCCAGGGGCCAAAGTTTAAATGAGGCCCCTGTACGAAAAAAAAAATAATGGATATTAATATATAGGTACCTGTTATAATAAATATATATAGGTATTAGGTACATAGCAATAAATCAAGAATTAAGTAACATTTTATTTATAAATTATAATTTACAAGCTTTTTTCCTCGCTAAATAATCATCGATTTTTTTAAAGTGATTTATGAGGTGTTATAGCCTATGATGGACAAATCTGAGGCCCCTAAATAAATGGAGGCCCGGGGGCCGTGGCCCCCCTGGACCCCCCCCTTAATCCGGGCTTGTGTCTGAGGATCAAAATCACTATGGACCGATTTACCTTAACCATTTTTTTATTAAGAAAATTAAGTACCTAACATAAAAATAATAATAATTCAAGTAAGTTCCTATAGTAATAACCACAATTTATTAATATAATGCATGCAATATAGTATTATATACCCAATAATGTAAATAAGCACCCACACATGTATATTATACACTTTTTTTCATGAGTCATAGTAATCAATACCATAATATTAATTATACAAACTTAAGAAATAGAAAATATAAAGGCATACAATTTTTGTTATATAATTTTCCTGTTCCTCGGACGATTAAACTTTTTGCGAAGGAGACTTAATTTTTAATGCTATTATATTATATCATGGTAACATCTCTTGCCACATTTCGCCATCTTCAGTCGATGATCATTAAATTTGAAAAAAAAAAATACGAACGCTCAAATGTACATAACATAACAATACTCACACGCCTTTTAAAAAATAATTATAAACAGATAATAATCAAGATAACGGCTATCAGTTTATAACTTTATGTCCACTATTAAAATCTCTACATAAACATGTAGGTAGTAGGTACCTACATACAAACTTCGCAAGAATTGCGAATTACAAAATTTTGTATTTACGAGTAACCCACTCGTACTACCCACTCGCCAACCTTGATACACAATTTTTTGACTTCCTAATAATTTCTTTTTTTTCATATTAACCACCAATAAATACAAGAAATAAAGTGGGTACGCGGTTGTCGCTCTGTGGTACAGTAAATAATTACAAGTTTGTCACTATGTAATAGATGATGTCAAATTTGAATTCAATTATATAAAATCATTGTATACAAAAAACGACTTTGAGCGAAGACGGTCAGTCAGCCCATAATATTACTAAGTATATTTGATGATATAATTGTGATTAAAGTAATTTATTTTACTCTTATAAGCATTAGTAGAACAGTGGGTTAACTTAATTTTAAAAAAAAATTACACTTCAAAATGTTATTGTGTGTATACAATATGATAATATACTCTAAAAGTGTCATATAGCCACGAATATTTTCAAAATAACTAAAATCGTTATTCTATAAAATGTAATTTCGTCCAAATTTGAACTTAAACGTGTGTAAAAAATAGCTGAGTTTTGTATTTTTATATTTTTTGATTATACACTATGAACTATTTATGATAATCCTTGATTACATTTTCAATTCATATAACTATAAAATGTAAACATTTAATAATTTTTAATTACAATTAATTACGATTTCGTGCTTATGGATCTTTAATATTTATCAACTGCTATTTTAACAACTTAGGAACATTGTATTTCCTTTTCAAGCTTTTCCACACAACGAATACATTTTTATTAAAATGTATGGAATAAAAAAATAAAAAATTGAATATTTTAAATGTCTATAAATACCTCAAAACGAGTCAAAATGTTTTAAAAATGTTATCATGTTTGATAAAATAATCATTTGATGAAAATGTTGAGTACCTACGGTTAATGATTTTTGAATAACGACAAAATAAGAAAATCGTATCTATGACGATTTGGTAATTCACGGTTGAATATCCAATGTCTATAACTTCAAATTCGTAAAAAATTAGTTTTTCTCGCCGGTAAACTTAATTGTTTTTATTAAATGTAGGAGAACTTGAAGGAAATTTTGAAAATTTCAAATCTTAGATAGTTATATATACCTACGTCATACAGAGAACAATTTTTATGAATTTCGACTCGAAATATTTTTCAATTTTCGAGGGATGTATTCGATTTTAATTATTGTCCGAGCGAGTGACCACGGAGGGTGTGCATATGAAAGTATTATATATTTCAATTAGCAAAAAGTATAAAACTAAGTCTGATATCCAAATTCTGACTTCACCGTCGTATTTTCTAAACATATGTATTTCAATGAGTTAATAACAATAATGGTACAAAAGCATTATCGAAAATCATTATTTTGGAATTTATATGTTTCATTTATAAGTTTGAGATTTTAAGTTTATACGCACACGCACAACACAGTACTTTACTGCAACGTTTATAGATAATCTTGATTTTTTATTTCTTTGCGTATTTCAACGAGTTAATAATGATGGAAAAATTACAATTTGCACAATCAGCGAGCCATGTTGTTTCTACAACACATTAAATTAGGTTATTAAAAAAAAAAAACACAAGTTTGACTTAACCAAAATACTATTTATTTACACACTGTAATCAGTACTAATGACCAGGGCTAGGATTTGTATGCAATAAAAGATTGTAAAATATGCATTTTATTTATCAAAATATGCATTTAAATTTTTATAAGATAAGGACAAACATATAGTTACGAAAAAAATATTTATTTATTGAAATACATCACATTGGGCTGTTTGTCTTAAATGTGAATTATATATTTTATTTCTAAATTATTTTATTTTATATTATTTCTCAATTATATTATATTAATAGTAGAAATATGTGTGTTACATGCTACTCTTTTACCGCATAGGTACCTATTGTCCATAGGACTGTATTTATAAAAATAAAATGTATAAACCAAGTTTTATTCTTTAATCAGTAGGGTTACAATTAAATACAAAATATTAATATTAAATAATAAAAATTAATTACGAAATATACTATAAAATATGCGTTTTTCACAATCTTATAATCGAAATAATATGCAATAATATACATTTTATTCAATATATGCAATAATATGCATGTTATCCAAAATGTGCAAAAACATGCAAAATAAAAACACCACTATCTATCGCTTCATGAGGTGTGGGCATAACTGACAAAATCAGTAATCAGAAATCTCAAAAATAACATGCAGTTTCATACAAATCCTAGCCCTACTAATGACTAATGACTATTATAAGCATTTAATGCATCAAAATAAAATTACATAGGGCACAATCATTATTAAAAATAAAATAAACCAAATAATTCCATAGAAGAGAAATAAAAACCTGTACCAAATATATATATATATACAGGGTGATCCATTTAACTTAAGACACTTATTATACGAAAAGTAGATGGTTAAACGATTAAGGGTCTTACGTTAAATTTATCACCCTGTATACATCCTCACAAATACATATATAATACATACGTATTTCCAATATAATATGTTGTACAAAGAACACTCGGGACGACACGACACTGTCATATATATACCCTCGCCGGCACCAACCCATACACACACACACACACACACACACACACACACACACACAAGGACACAGATATATTATATAATGTAGCCGGTGCCTGTTTTGCGCATTTAAATTTTTATAAGATAAACACAAAAATATAATTACTAAAAAAATATTTATTTATTGAAATACATCACATTGGGCTGTTTGTCTTAAATGTGAATTATAAATTTTATTTCTAAATTATTTTATTTTATATTATTTCTCAATTATATTATATTAATAGTGAAAATATCTGTGTTACATGCTACTCTTTTATCGCATAGGTACCTATTGTCCATAATACTGTATTTATAAAAATAAAACGTATGTTTAAAAACCAAGTTTTATTCTTTAATCAGCAGGGCTAGAATTAAATACGAAATATTAATATTAAATAATAAATATTAATTACGAAATATACTATAAAATATGCGTTTTTCGCATCCTTATAATCGAAATATGCAATAATATGCATGTTATCCAAAATGTGCAAAAACATGCAAAATAAAAACACCACTATCTATCTCATCATGAGGTAATTCGTGGACATTACTGACAAAATCAATATCAGAAGAAGTCGCAAAAATAACATGCAGTTGCATACAAATAATAGCCCTACTAATGATTAATGACTATTTTGTTTCAACTTACATATCTAATGAAGCATAAAAATACGATGGTGAAGTCAGAAATTGGAGGTGAGACTTAGTTTTAGCTAATTGAAATATATAGTATTTTCATACACACCTGGCAGTATATAATTTTTTTTTAAATTTTTGAACTATAAAATATGTATATGAAATGAAATATAATAATATACTTATAATGCCCATAATTTGTCGGTTAGTAAAATGTAGGTACTAATTGTTAAAAATAAATAGTATTTAATAGGTACTTAAATTTGAAATACATTAGACAAATTATTTTTTGAGGAATGTTTTAAATACTAATTTTTAACAGTTTATTAAATACTAGGTATACTGTATAATAAGTACTCAAATACTATTTAAAAGTATTTTTATACCATAATGTGTCACTGCTAATAATCAAATAAATAATTGTATTAGTGCTCACTGTAATACACATAGATAATAATATAATACATACGTATTTCCAATATAATATTATGTTGTACAAAAAATACTCGAGACAACATGACACTGTCATATATATATATATACCCTCGCCGGCACCAACCCATACACACACACACACACACACGGATATCATATATAATGTAGCCGGTGCCTGTTTTGTTATTATAGATAGTACATTCCTGAGCGTGAGTGCAGGCGACATTATATTATAATTATGAAATAAACCAAAGAATTCCACAGAAGAGAAATAAAAACCCGTACCAAAAAGATATATATACATATCCAAATATACTATACAAATATTTCCAATAGGTTTATGTCGTACAAAGAACACTGAGACTACACGACCACTGTCACACACACATAATATACATGTACATTGGCAACAACCCTCACACACACAAACACACACCACACACAATATATTATAATATAATGTAGCTGGTGCCTGTTTTCCGCGAGTGCAGGCGATATTATATTATTAATATCAATGAAACCAATAATTAAACCATATTTTCATACACTAGTTAAGACTTCAGAATGATGGTGCGAAAAACAATTTTCTGAAATCATTATTTTGGAAGATATATCCTTCCGAAGTTGGCTAATTTACGTATTCTAACAAGTTAAGAACGATAGGGAAATGAAAAGTACTTACCTATATTTCTGTTTTACCGAAACCGTTTTTTATTAAAATTTATATAAGCATGATAAAAACGATGGTGAAGTCCGACTTTAGCGGTCGGTCTGAGTTTTGAAGTTTTATCTATTTGAAGTCCGAGACTAAACTCCATGTTTTCGATTTTAATTATTGTCCGAGCGAGTGACCACGCCGGGTGTGTATGAAAACACAATATATTTCAATTAGGTGAAACTTTAAAAGTCTAGAACTAAAACTGACCTCCAAATTCTGACTTCACCATATAGTATTTTATCGTATTTTTCATACTTAACTATTATCGGGCCGTAGAAAGGATTTTTTTTTTGGGGGGGGGAGGTCAAATATTTGCTAGGGCTGCTACCGGATTTTTAGAATATAGTAAGTTCAATACCTATCTAAAACTGTTTTCCTTCTATTTTTGGTTTACTCATATAGATAAGAACAGTGGAGTATATAGAAATATTTTTTTTAGTAATCTATAGTAGATAGAAACTAGCAAGTGATCTACTACTTAGAGGCTACTGTCTACTATATATTATTGAACAGTTGCTATAAATATATTCGTATTTGTTATTTTTCAACAGGCTATGAAATATTATAACTCATAATAGTACCTAATAAAATATATTGTTGTACTATTTAAAAATACTGTAATTTCGCAGCCCACTATGCCCACCCACTATATACGAAACTGGATAAGAACTATATTTATAAACTACTATAATAGTTACTTAGTAATACTAAAATATACGTGAAGAAAATTTTAACAATTTACTGTCTTAAAAGGTGATGACAAACACAAATACAAATTTAAAAAAAGCAACATCATTTAAAACAAACACTTAAATTCAGAATCTAAAATTAACATATAAATAAATACCAAATAACTAAGTACAATACTGAATACTAAAATCATGGTAGATACATGCACTTAAGCTGCTTAAGTTAAGCCCCCCCCCCCTAGCTACGGCGAGTACTTTGCTTTAAAAATTATGTTATATGAATGAATAATCTGTTATCTTATCCAGATGATTTTTTTGGTTGTCTTTTCCCAACACTGAAAGGGTGACATTGGTGACATTAGGGGGGGTGGCGGCGTCGAAAATATCGAGAACAGCTGATGTACACAACATACCCAAAAAACAATACATATAGGTAATATAAAATTGGGTGAGCTTATTAATAATGTGTGTGTGTGTTCTTTATATATTGCAGAGCCCGGCGCGAACACTACCACAGCGCTAAAAGAAGCTTCTCGCAGGTTGTACAAAAAGTACAATTTCTTCGATTGCAGTCTACAAATCGAAGAATTCGAAACTCAGATGGAGAACTGCAAACAATGTCAGGCCAACCGAGTGCTGATAGACAGTTTCGCCATCCACAACTGGACCCGTCACAACCATCCCTCGCTCAAACCAAAAATATTCGCCTTACGTGAATTATCATTTCCTGTATAATATTATTATTGTTTATTAACACATAAAAAATAATATATTTATAACCATCGTTTCTCTACCCCGAGAATACGAAAACCTAAATACGTATTTATCGCCCATATAGGTATAATATTATATATTATAAATCATTATATGATACATCATACTTTTATATCATATATAAAATGTTGGTTATTTTTAAACTCTCATTTTTATTTAGTGTTTATAATCACTAGAATACTATACAAATTATGATTAAAATTTATAATTTTAGACAAATTCAATGTTTTGGTTGTATACTTTTTTTTTGAGTTAATCGAGGGACGGAGGTTGTTTACCTAACTTTTATTATATAAATTTTGCGACTTGTAAATTTGTTGAACAATGGGATAATGAACGTATTATCTCAGAACTAATTGTCAAGTTCAAAAATCTAGTAAAATATAATTTATAAGCAATCCATATCTTTTTAATAATAATTACAATAGTACAGTTAAAACAAATAATACCCATTATGTTTAACTATTTTTATTTTTAATCTTATATAATATTATTTCTCTATTGAATAGATTTAAATTAAAAAAATCTAATACATTAATTTTAATAATTTAGCCTTGGGTCATGAAACCTATATTAGTAGCCAATAGGTACTTAAATACATTTTAAATTTTCTCGTTTGATTCGTAAAGTTTCATATTATGATTAAATATATAAATTGCACTTACAGAAATCATTGGGTATTAAATGCACAGAAAAAGAGATTCTGCCTAAATATATACCAACAATTTGTTCAATTTAGTATAGTGCATGTAAAAATAAAATAATATTCGATTTGTATTAATAATTTTAAAGAAAATAATATACCTACTGTATTTTATTAAATTTATCATATTTTAAAACTATTATAATGATACATATTACTCACTAATAATTTAATCTAAAAAAAATCACTGTGTTCAATAATACAATTAGTAATGTATTATTCTAATATATAAATTTATCAATATAAATTATAAAATAAACTCGTAACTGATGTGCTTGCTATTATAGTTATCATACTTTATTACTACATAATTTGTTGATATACTGCAGTTGTACAACCATTGTGTTATTGCAACTTTAGGTAAATTAATTGTACTATTAAAATAGAACTATAATTTTCGGTGGTTATAGATCACACAATAAGAATTTTGAAATGTGTATATCACTTATAAAATTTCCGGAGGAAGTAAATTCAAATTATGTTTCAACATGTTAGAAAGTGTTCATTTTAGATTCTGAGTGAAACGATGAATGTATTGATTTTACAATGATGTGTGTTTTTTTTTGTGTCTTTCATCACGGTTAGGACGGTAAAGTTCTTGGATTTCTTCAACAGTAGCTTTTCTGATAGGAAAAGTGCATCTACTTCTCAGTAGTTTTCAAAAAGCGGCTTGAAAAAAATAAAAATTAAGGAAAAACTGGAATTTTACACTAAAATCTGTTTTCGAAAAAATCGATTTTGGTTTTTGGTGCAACTCTTAAAAAAATGACCATAGGTACATGAAACATGACTGAATGTTTATATTAGCATTTTCTATACACCATAACATTTTTAAAATGTTTTGATTTATTTTGAACTGTTTAGGCACATTTTCATTTTCCATTTTTTTTTCTAGTTTTTTTTTCTAAAAATATCAATAAAATTGAATTTGTTGGTTAAAAAAGCTTGAAACTTTAATACAAGTCTCCAACTATATTTTTACAATGGCATTTGAAAAATATTAAAAATCCTTAGTCACAGTTTTTTTTATAAGCATTTAAAGTTAAAAAATTGACAAAATATGGAAATATCACGAAAATTAGCAAATTATTTGAGTTAAGAAAATGTAAAATTTTTCTTTTTAAATCTAAGGTTTTAAAATGTAATACAAAATTCCTTATAAGTTTATCCAACTTTATCAAAAAAAAAATGTCGATAAGAAAGTCAAGTTAAATTTTTATGAGCGTTTGAAATTCAAATTTTTACACATTGGATATTCACTCGATTTCTCATGTAGCGATTTTCTTATTTTGTTGTAATTCCAAAACAAATAACTGTAGATACATGAAAATTTCACTGAATGATCATTTTAGCATTTTCTACACACTGTACAATTTTTAAAATATTTTGACTTTTTTTGAGCTGTTTACGGACATTTACAGCTTTCAATTTTTTTTTAGGTTTTTTTTCTATAAATAACAATAAAGTTTTATCTGTTGGCGAAAAAGTGTAATAATTTAATACAAAGCTCCTGGTATATTGTTACAATATCAGTTGAAAAATATTAAATAAACATAGGCACAATTTTTTTTGTGCAAATTTGGACGAAATTACATAATAAAAAACCTAGAAGAATTATTTTAGTTATTTTGTTGTGATTGTATAATATATTCGTGGGTACTTGAAACTTCTAAAGTACACTATTTTATATATATGATAGTATCAGGGTTGTTTGTTGATGTATAATGCGTTATAAGTACCTTATGGATATTGTGATATAATTAATTTGGAATTTATTATAGGTACCTATTTTAGGTAAATTTTTTTGAATACGATAGCTAAGTATATAATATGTCTTATACCTAGACTGACATACCGTCTCCGCTCAGAATAGTTTTTCTTATACACTGATATTATATCATTGAATTCAAATTTAATACTATCCAATATACAGTGACCCACTTGTAACCTACTGTACAGCAGAGCACCTTTTTTTAATTGATTATTTCGTAAGTATAATTTTATGATTTTTAAATTTAATCTGGCTTCGAATAAAAATTAAAGCATTATTGAGCATGTATAAAACGAGGTCGATAGTAAAAATAAAAGTTAAATTAAAATTTTGGTGGCTACAATTCAAATATTTGATTATTGAATATTTAATATTTGGTTCAATAAAAACAATCAGTTATTTTATGTACAAACAGTATTATAGTTAGTTATAGTTTTAGTTCTATCTTCTATCATAATTTTTATGACGTTCTTACCTTAAAATTTTATATTATTACGTTAGATTAAGTAGTGTTGAACGTAAACTTACTATATTGTATTATTGTGCGTTATTCGCCAGACGAGACGACAATACAATTGGGACGTCTTAAACTTACCAATAATGACTATAGAGTACTCCAGGCCCTATTATTTGTAAAATTTCGGACTGCACATTTCATTTTATTCTCGCTACCATCTTAGCAAAAGGAATGTATTACATAATACATATTACATATATAATATATATATATTATATACCATATGTATACAATAATTTAACAATGCAATTCAATAAAACAACAAAATACTTATCTTTTAATAAAAATTCATAAAAATTTAAAATAGCATAATATAATAATAAAAACCTTAACTTAACTTTTTAATAATTAAAATCATAACAATGCATATTACTTTCTTGATTTTTCATCAAGTAAGTATGGTAATTGAAATGAAAAAAAGTCTGAACTTTGAAAACTTCAAGAATTTGTGTTAAATAGGTAAATAATAAAAATGTAACTCAGTAATGATGAATAGGTGGGTAATTTAGCTAGCTTTATTATAAAATATTAATAAGAGAGATTTTATATCTCACCCAAGCGGTATATCCAATTTGAATCGATAAAAACCAGAGTTGAGATGTTTAAAACACTTTGTTTTAAACACTTGTTTAAAACATCTAAATTGATCAAACATGGCTTTGTTTAAAACGTTTAAAACAATTGATTTAAACAACATAAAAAAAACAGTTTAAAACAGAAAATCATCATTTATGTGCATATAACTTATTATTTGTAAGTTCATACTGGCAACTCCTATTTATTAATATTTTTTATTTCATTAACAAATTTAAAATTTATAAAATTTATAGGTAATGATAATTTTACTTATTTAAATTGCTAACACTTCAATGGTTATATAATATATTACTTCTGTAGTTCTGTAGGTAATATATTTATTAATTATTTATTTATTTGTTTAAATTACATATTATCATATCATATTATTATTTATTACCTTTATCATATTTTACAATCGGAAATATTGTGGCGCAAACCCGCTCAAAATTGAAAATAGTAAATACAGTAATCAGTATTCTTTATCACGATGTAGATAACAGATCAGTTCTTTATTCATTATCAAAATATTCAAAAACGATTTTTAAGTGTAAAACCGATAGCCGTGGTTAAATTACACGTCAAGTTATAAAAAAAATTATGATATTAAATTATTAAATAAATGATTTTTTTTTAAATAAATTACATATTTTGTTTTAAACTCGATTAAATCATGTTCTAAACATGTTTAAAACAGCTGAAAAAATCATTAAAAAAAAACATGTTTTAAACGATTAAAACAATTTTTTCGATTTTTTAAAAAAAATCATGTTTTTAATCAACTCTGAATTAAAAACATTCGTGTGAACAGTCCCAAAATTTCTATTTTTTAACTTTTATCCTAAACTATGATACCTAGCTAGAAATTTGGTTGATAACTCATTAAAAAGGGATTATCAAGTAGACACTAAATGTGGAATTAAATTTTTTTTTTTTAAATTATTTAATTTTTCACAGATAAAAAAAAAGAGTTATTTTCTCTAGATTTTCATTTAGAGATGTAGATCTCCGAAACTGGAGAACGGATTTTGATGTTTGGGGTCTTGTTAAATTCACATTTGCTAGGAGAATTGCAGTGAAGATTTTCAGAACTTTATCTAAAATTGTTAATTCATTACAAAGCTGTAAAGATGAAAAACATCAAAAAACGCCCAATAAAATTTGTTTTAATTTATTTTAATGTTCTGTAGTGAATTAACTATTAAAGATAAAGTTCTGCAAATCTTCACTGCACTTCTCCTAACCAATGTGAATCTAACAAGACCAAAATCAACGAAATCCGCTGTCCGGTTTCGGAGATCTATCTCACTAAATGAAAATGAAAATGATTTTTTGTGGGGCTGTTCACGCCGACATTTTTCTGGATTCATATTGTTTGACCGCTTGGGTGTGATTAAATCAGTTAAAAAAATTTCTAAAAATTCAAAATCAAGAAAGTTTACATGCCGATCCCTGACTTGGCAATTTTTGTTTTGTAGACCGTAGTGCACACACGTTCAAATCGTAGTGCACACTTGTATATTCGTAGTGCACATTGTGTGTCGTGGTGCACATAAAAATAGGGCCTGGAGTACTCGTTGATAAAGTACCGTAGATGGTAATATAATTATGATCACACGGCGTTACGGATAGACAATTTGGGTACACCAGTGTTTTTTATCCTTTTTTTTGTGTGTCTCTCATCATCTTTTAGGACAGTAAAAATGCTTGGTTTTTTTTTAACAGTATCATTTCTTATATAGGAAAGTGAATCTAGTTATTACTTTTTAGGGTCAAAAGCAAATATTATGATGATGTGCATACACCGAATTACATTGATACCGATTAAAGACACTGCAATAAGGGGCATAATTAAGGGTTGATGAGGGGGTGGAGTATTTCAGAGGTGTTGGAAGTTGGTCCTTCGTCCCTTCAGCCCTCGGACAGGATAGTGTATTATTACCAAGGCTGGACATTAATGAGTTAATAAGTTAAAGTTAAGTTATTTTTAACTAAGTTAATTAACGAGTTACTTTTTTTTTTAGAAGTAACTTCTAACTTACCGAGTTACATTTCTTCCATGTTACTCAGTAACTTAACAAGTTAATTAATTTTATTGGCACGCTAAGTTAACTTTTTTCCAAACCACATATTTAAAATAAATTCAATTTCGTAAAATTAATTAAATAAAAAAAACCCGAAATATTAAAATATTTTAGAAAATAATAATTTATAATAAAAGTAGGATATTATATTGAATATTCACAGAAAATATTATATTACTATATTATAGACGGAAATGTTATAGGGATAACTGCGTCCTTAATAAAAGAAAAATATAACAATTTACTCAGTACCTACCCATACATGACATATTTTTATAACCTAACCTGCGTTAAATTTTTTAGATTCAACAAATAATATTCAAACTGTAACAATAATATGGATAACATGGGTTTTTAGATTGAGAGAGAGGCCTATTACTATGATGTGTATTTTAGATTCTCAGCAGAGCGATGAATGTATTGATTTTACACTGGTTGTTTATAAAAACATTTTCTATAGGTACACGGTAAAATTTTCAAAATATTATGAATTATAGTTTGTTTTGAACTATTTACGGACATTTTAAGTTTCCAATTTTATTAGTTTTTTTTCTCTGAATGTCAATAAAAGCATAAGTTCAAATCTTGACAAAATACGTATAAATGAGGAAAATGTGCAAAGTATTTTGAGAACTTCCTAAAAATTTTTCTTTTTAAATCTAAGATTTTAAAATGTAATACAAGATACCTCATAAGTATTCTACATTTATCAAAGAATAAATTCATCTCCTACAGACTATCATATATTTCGTATTTGTGCGACAATAGCAAAATGGATTACACAATATGTATACTAAATCCTTCAATAAAATAAACATGCAATACTTTTTTATATTCAAAAATATAATTCACAATTAAATGTGTGGTTAAAGTCCAAAATGTAGTATTGCAATTTTTTTTCAAAATCTAGTAATACCTACCTACATTACATTCATATTCATATTATTATTCATATTCATACATTCATATTAAAAAAAAAATCTGGTAAGTGGTTGTCGCTCTGCTGTACAATAAGTTACAAGTTGGTCAATGGATTGTATTAAACTTGAGTTCAATGATATAATATCATTGTATAAGAAAAACGATTCTGAGTCGCTTTGTCAGTCTGGATATTTTATATTGTTATAATTTATTATAGGCTGTAAGTTGAATTAATATTAGTATTTTTTACTCGTTTCTGTGGTGATGAACACAGCGTTTTAATTTAAAATCCCGTTTTTGGAGGTTTTTGGTAACTTGTCGGTGGTTTTTAAAAAACCCTTAACATTAAAAAAACTATTGAGAAAATCGAAAAATGTATTGTTTAAACTTTAAAGTAACATCTTGATCAATTTTTTTTAAAGTTAAGGTATTATAATATGTTGAAATCGAAGCACTCCTTCTGGTGGCTATTTTGTATAAAATATAAAACAAAAATAAAAAACACCATTGCAAAACCACTAGCTTCCTCCCTCCGCTCAGAATCGTAAGGTCGATTACCCGAACTGGTTAATTCCTGGTTGGCCTCGGAACGGTGACTTGTATGTATATTAGTATATTACCATAAGTACTTTGTGACGAATAATGTAGGTATTATCCGAGAACAAATACTAATGGATCTTTTTATTTTTTTTTTTAACAAAATTCTTTATTACGCTATCTGTTACAATTAGAAAAATAAGCTTAAGTGATAATAGAACAAAAACAGACAGAAGAGACTGAAGGAAGAGGCCTCCCATCGGATATAATCACAATATATTATAATATTATGTTTCGTGTATTATTTTAATTCACAGGTCAATGGTTTTACGTTCTGATTCTTAAGTTCACGATTACAAGCGCATAAATACTTTTGTATCTTTAATAAAATATAGTTCGTTTTTAATGCACTCGTTTGTTGGTTCATGGGCCACGCCTTTATGTTATTAGTTTTATGTACCTTCGATAACACGTCTCGAAAGACACTGTAATTAAAAAAATAGTAGGTGACACACCCATGGAAACGTGACGGCTGAAGAAGTTTGGAATTTTAAACAATTAAATTTCGTTTTATTTACTATTGTAATAATTTGATACCGAATGCACAGAAATTAGAAATCTGTTAGAGTGCTAACGACTTCAATTATACATATTGACCCCTTGGGTACCATAATTATTGTCACGAATCATAGAGTAATTATCCATAAATAATTGTTTGAAAATAGAAGTATATTTATGAAAAAAGCAGTGTAGAAAAATACTGTCATGTCGTACCTTCCGTACAATAGTGCCATATTAGCATATTACATACTATACATAAAGGGATGCATACAATTAACAACAATATTTCATTAGAATCGCAATTTAACCAAAAATATTTTATCTTAAATAACCTAACCTATCAATGAACGCACTTCTCTATTTCCTATTCATGAATTGGTTATACACGGTGGGCTATTCGATAATATAATTGGTTATGGTAAATAAAAAAAAAATTTTAGTGTTGAAGTTTAATAAATAAACTAAACAGAAATTCCCTAAAAAAACTAGGTGTTCTAAAATAACTAGTGCTTACATAAAATCATTAATACAATAGGTAATCCGAAGAAAAATATAGACCTGTTATACATAATATATAGCTGATATAAGTAAAGCAAAGGATTTTTATTCGTATGAAACATTTAAAAAAATTAAACAAATTTGATTTGCAAAGAGAAAGATAAGACTACAGTTCTAAAAATGTAAAATGACGTAAGACTTGATAAACCATATTTTAGATTCTAAGCGTAGAGATGAATGTATTGGTTTTATAATGATGAATGTTTTTTTTTAGATTTTCATTTATTTAAGATTCTGAGTGGAACTATGAATGTATTGATTTTACAATGATGTGTGTTTTTTTTTTAATTTTTTAATTTTTTTTGTCATCACGATTTAGGAAAGTAAAAGTGCTTGGATTTTCTTCAACAGTAGCTTTTCTGAGAGGAAAGTGAATCTACTTCTCAGTAGTTTTCAAAAGCGGCTTGAAAAACAAAATTAAAATTAAGGAAAAACGGGAATTTTTACACTAAAATCTGTTTTCGAAAAAATCGATTTTGGTTTTTGGTGCAACTCTTAAAAAAATGACCGTAGGTACATGAAACATGACTGAATGTTTATATTAGCATTTTCTATACACCATAACATTTTTAAAATGTTTTGATTTATTTTGAACTGTTTAGGCACATTTTCATTTTCCATTTTTTTTCTAGTTTTTTTTTCTAAAAATATCAATAAAATTTTATTTGTTGGTTAAAAAAGCTTGAAATATGTTGGTTTTTTTAAGCTGCATGTTTACGGACATTTTCAGTTTCCAATTTTTTAGTTTTTTATTCTATAAATATCAATAAAGTTTTTTCAGTTTTGCCAAAAAGTGTATAAATTTAATACAAGGCTCCTGATGTATTGCTACAATATCAGTTGAAAAATATTAAATAAACATAGGCACAATTTTTTTTTTATAAGCATTTATAAGCATTTAGAGATCGAATTTTGACAAAATTTATCAAATTTAAAATTAAATAATTATTTTGCAGTTGAAAATGTATAAAATGTTCAACTTTTATATCTAAGGATTGAAAATTTAAAACAAAATTCCATGTAAGTAGTTAATTCTGTTACCAAACAATCTAAAAAAATACACAAGCACAGTTTATTTTTAGTCATTTTAATTTCAAATTTGGACGAAATTACATAATAAAAAACCTAGAATAGCTATTTTAGTTATTTTGTCGTGATTGTATAATATTATTCGTGGGTACTTGAAACTTCTAAAGTACAATATTGTATATATATGATAGTATCAGGGTTGTTTGTTGATGTATAATGCGTTATAAGTACCTTATGGATATTGTGATATGATTAATTTGGAATTTATTATAGGTACCTATATTAGGTAATTTTTTTTTAATACGATAGATAAGTATATAATATGTTTTATACCTAGACTGACATACCGTCTCCGCTCAGAATCGTTTTTCTTATACAATGATATTATATCATTGAATTCAAATTTTATACCATCCATTACAGATCCATTACAAGTGACCCACTTGTAACCTACTGTACAGCAGAGCATCTTTTTAATATTGACAGGCGGATGCCCATCTAAAATAACAGAACAGTTATAATGGTATTTACAATTAACAATAATAATATACAGAAACATATGTAGTAAAGCGAGTTACTACGTCCTAGCAGGCAACATTTTAGGGTAGTACATTGTAGATAGGCTAGTAATTATTGAGAATAAATAGACAGCGATAGGCTGATCTGAAAATTAATGCACGCGCGTAGCAATTGAAGTTATGGAAATAATAGATGAATAATTTTTTGAATTGAAATAAAGAAGTTAATTAAATGATAGATAATTGTTGAAGAAAATTAAGTTGATATATTGAAGAAAAATAGATTTTGAATTAAAAGGCAGTAGATGACCTTATTGAATAAAAGTAGTTGACGTCAAGAATTTGGAATAAATGTAATTGAAAGGCTAGCCTAGAATAAGTATAGTAATAACTAATGAGATAATATTATAATAAAAATAATAAATTTTTGTGTGATAAATTAAATGGTTTAAAAATAATAAATTCATTTAATAGAATTATATAAGAAATAGGTAGGTAGTTGAATATTGTTATAAGATTGCTGGTTTAGCTGGTCCCCGTAATAGTTTATTTTAATTTTATTTTTTTTTTTATTTGAGATAAAGGCTTCAACAACAATGTATTATTAGCCTATGATTACAACAATATTGAACAAAGATGATAATGTATCATGTATGTACAGATATTTACAATTTATGGTCAAGATGGATATAGTGGAAAATGTTTAGATTGCTTCGGTGTTTTCTTCACTGAGGGCGAGTTGATAATAATGCATGACAATTGACAAAACCATAACATAATTATGAAAACAACGAAAAACATTTCAAATTAAGTTTCGATTTTTGGGGGCTTTTTAAATATTTAGGGGGGCTAAGCCCCCCTAAGCCCCCCCCCCCCCCCCCCGATGTCCGCCTATCGTTGTGTAGCAACGAGCGTGTGTTAGTAGTTACACGGTATATTGACACGCGGCGTGCGTGAATAAATACGTAGTGTATACGATACGTGTATACGGGAATAAATACACACATTTAACAAAATAAATATTTTTTTGTTGTTTAAAATTAAATGGTTAAAGGGAGTAAGCTAGAAAATTAAATCATTTAAAGAAATAAATTAGGAATAAGAAAAATAAGGGATAGGAAGTCGAATATTATTAGAGGGATTTACGGAGTAATCAACCGGAGATTGTTTTAATAATATTCGAACGCGGTACAAGCGCGTACTCATGAAACATCGCGGAACAGGGCGAGCAGAAAGGGTGAGGAAATAAACCGTATCGAAATTTAACACGCGTAGCATAGGCGATTGAAGGTTTTTAAATAGGTACTCATCCATTAACGACGTACGACGCTCGTTTACGCAATTTATTTTATTCAAAAAGAGTTAAAATATTTTAATAAATTGTATGGTGTATAGGAAATGCTAATATAAATATTCCGTGAAATTTTCATGTACCTATTTACAGTCATTTTTTTTTTGAAATTATAACAAAATAAGGAAATCGCTACACGAGAAATCGAGTGACTATCCAATGTTGTAAAAATTTGAATTTCAAACGCTAATGAAAATTTAATTTGACTTTCTTATAGACATTTTTTTTTTGATAAAGGTAGGTAATCTTACAAGGAATCTTGTATTACATTTTAAAATTTTAGATTTAAAAAAAAAATTTTTACGAATTCTTAACTCAAAATACTTTGCTATTTTTCGTGATTTCTCCATATTTTGTCAATTTTCTAAATTTATATGCTTATAAAAAAAAACTGTGACTAAGGATTTTTAATATTTTTCATCTACCCTTGAAAAATTATACTATGAACTCTCTATTAAATTTTCAAGCTTTTTTAACCAACAAATAAAGTTTTATTGATATTTATAGAATAAAAAACTAAATAAATTGGAAACTGAAAATGTCCCTAAACAGCTCAAAATAAGTCAAAATATTTAAAAAAAGGCATGGTGTATAGAAAATGCTAATATAAACAGTCAGTAAAAATGTCATCTATCCACGGTCATTTAATACGAATAAGTTAATAGAATAATTTGTTGATAATTAATGAAAAGTTAATTTTTTTTTGTGTTTGAAATTAAATGGTTAAGCGCGTAAATTAGAAAATTAAATCGTTAAAAAAAAAAATAATAATAAATTAATTTAATAGAATTATATAAGAAATAGGTAGTTGAAAATTGTTATAAGATTGCTGGCATAGCTACCCAGTAATAGTTTAATAATATTCAAACGCGTTACTCGTGAAAAAAAGATCGCGGCCAACCAGTGGCGCACCCAAGGGGGGGGGCTTTGGGGCTTAAGCCCCCCCCAAAAAATATTTTTTCATTAAATTACACATTATTATAGAAAATATAGTATAACAATGATAATGTTTTATTTTAAAATTTTGTTATTATGTTAGATACACATTATAATATATACATAATAGTTCAATACTACGCGATAAGGTTTGTGACAAACAATATACTCTACTGTGGCTATCGTCGATTTTTATTTCGTTGAAAATTATTTTTAGATTTATAGATACAATAACGATTACGTACGGTCGACTTTGATTGTTAACTACGATAACAATGATAATTATGACTTTCGACTGTCTGTGGCATGAAAATCTCGTTTAGATAATTCAGTCTGTTCGATTTTTTACAAAATTGGTTATTTAAAAATTAGTTTTAATTGTTTACTTGTGTGTAAGGGAAAAAAAATATTATTAAGCCCCCCCCAAGCAAAAATTCTGGGTGCGCGCCTGCGGCCAACCTAGGCGCGTAATAATTCACGTAAAATAGCAACGAGCGTGTGTTTTATAGTAGGTACATGAATAAATACGAATAGAATAAACACGTAAGTACGATACGCGTATACGGGAATAAATACACACATTTAACATAATAAATATTTTTTTTGTTGTTTAAAATTAATCGGTTAAAGGGCGTCAGTTAGAAAATTAAATCATTTAAAGAAATAAATTAGTAATGAGAAAAATAAGGGATAGGAAGTCGAATATTATTAAAGGGATTTACGGAGTAATCAACAGGAGATTGTTATAATAATATTCGAACGCGGTACAAGCGCGTACTTATGAAACGGGCAAATGTAAACTCCCCTAAACAATTTAATAGTAAATTCCCCTAATAGTAAACTCCCCTAAAAACATTTTGGTACCGTATTACGCTTACGTAAACTCCCCTCAACAAAATCAGAACCATTTAGCGTAACCCAGAGGACACCACGTGGAGGCGGTTCTAGTTATCCTCCAAAAACATTCTTTTTTTTCTTTATAGAAAAATTCATATTCATCGTCATTCTAGTTTTATTAAAATTATTAAGTGTTGATTTTAGATATTATATTGTTGATGTTGATTATTTTTTGATTGAGTAATAGTGTGAAATTGTTTTTACATACCTAGTCGAAATAATGCTTCGATTTTCAACTTCAGTAACTTGTTCGATGGGAAAGTGAATCTAGTTGGTACTTTTGGGAGGTCAAAATTTAAAATTCAAAATAGTTTTCACAAGCGACAAGATTAACAAAAGAAAAATTAAGGAAAATCGGGAATTTTTACGCAAAATCGATTTTTCACAAAATTGAATTTGGTTTTTGGTGTAACTAAAACAAATGACCGTAGACACTTGAAATTTTCACTGGTTGTTTATATTTGCATTTTCTATACACTATAACATTTCCAAAATATTTTGATTTATTTTGAACTGTTTAGGGACATTTTCATTTTCCATTTTTTTTTAGTTTTTTTCTAAAGATATCAATAAAATTTTATTTGTTGGCTGAAAAAGCTTGAAAATTTAATAGAAGACTTTGTTCCTTGTTCCAAAGGAAGATGAAAAATATTAAAAATCCTTAGTCACAGTTTTTTTTTATAAGCATGTAAAGTTCACAAATTGACAAAATATGGAAAAATCACGAAAATTAGCAAATTATTTTGAGTTAAAAATTCGTAAACATTTTTCTTTTTAAATCTAAGGTTTTAAAATGTAATACAAGATTCCTCATAAGTTTGTCTACCTTTATCAAAAAAAAAATGTCTATGAGAAAGTCAAATTAAATTTTTATGAGCGTTTTAAATTCAATTTTTTACAACATTGGATATTCACTTGATTTCTCATGTAGCGATTTCCTTATTTTGTTGTCATTCAAAAACGAATAACTGTAGATACATAAAAATTTCACTGAATGTTTATATTAGCATTTTCTATACACCATACAATTTTGAAAATATTTTGACTCTTTTTGAGCTGTTAACGGACATTTTCATTTTTCAATTTTTTTAGTTTTTTTTCTATAAAAATCAATTAAGTTTTATCTGTTGGGCCAAAAAGTGTAAAAATTTAATACAAGACTCCTGCTATATTGTTACAATATCAGTTCAAAAACATTGAAAATATATATTCACAATTTTTTTTTATAAGCATTTAAAGTTGAAATTTTGACAAAATGTATCATAATCTCGAAAATTATCAATCATTGTAATTAATAAATTATAAAATGTTCAGTTTTTATAGCTAGGGATTGCAAATTTAAAACAAAAGTTCTCATAAATAGGTCATATTGTAACCAAAAAATCTAAAAAATATATGAACACAGTTATTTTTTACAGACATTTTAAATTCAAATTTGGACGAAATTACATAAAAAAAACCTAGAATAACTATTTTAGTTATTTCGTTATGATTGAATATTGTTATTCGTGGGTACATAAAACTTCTAAAGTGTACTATTATATATCTATAACAGTATCACGGTTTTTGTTGATGTATAACGCGTTATAAGTACCTTATGGATATTGTGATATGATTAATTTGGAATTTATTATAGGTACCTATTATATCAATTTTTTTTTTAATACCATAGATAAAAGTACCTATAATGTATAAAATATGTCTCATACCTAGATTAATATACCGTCTCCGCTCAGAATCGTTTTTTCTTATACAATGATATAATACCATTGAATTCAAATTTAATACTTGCGAAGTCACCTATATGGGTGTGCACCATAGGAACGTCGAGCGGTAGAGAAATTAAATAAACTTTAAATTATGTATTTCGATTTCCAGAAAATTAGAAAACAGCCATATTCGTTAGTCGTTACTAAATTATACAACTTTTGAAGTTGGTTGGCAAATAATAATATTTAGATATTAATTATGGTTATTATTACTTCTCAGTTATTACTTATTAGTATTTGGTATTTTGGTCAATACAATCAAATGTCAATACGTTGTTCTGATTTGCCGAGTCCGTGTCTATATTTTACATTGGTATTGGCTATATTTGGATTTATTTTATGTACTAATAAAGTAATAGATTATACAAGTATGTATACATTTATTAGGTATAAGAAATAATTTAATATTCGGGGATTTAGTTTAATTAGAATCCATTAATGATTTTAATGGATTTCATTTCTAAGAAGATAATTATTGAATTTACCTATGATTGATTGTAAAATTGTTCCTGTAAATTTGTTATCATTATTATAGAGCCACTGAGTACAGAATCGAACTCACGACAAGATGTACATACAAAATTATATATCACAATCATGCAGATTGTAAAAAACAAAATAATTTGGGTTTAGGGTTAACCCGAATGTCTTACTCGGGTATTTTGAAAATAGAGTCATTCGGGTCATATGGGTTTCATATATTTGATTTTTTGAGGGTTTTTAGGGGTGTTACTGCTCCCCCTTAACTCGGGTGCAAGGTCCTGATTTTTATATAAAACTAGCTGATCCCGTGCACTTCGTTGCCTGTTAAATGTACCAACTCTATATGACTCAAACTTTGTTCAATTCGTTATTTAATATTCAGTGTATGGTTTTCAAAATTTATCTTAACTTTTTCATTGCCCGCAATAAAAATTCTGATTCCCAGCAGTCTATTATCAGATAGGTAATTTACCTGCGGTAGATCGCGGACCCCGTGCTATTTGTACGTAAGTGTATGATTTAACTCAAAAAGTACCAAAGTTATACCAAGTTTGACGTTTTTACTTAATTCCACCTACCTATAAATCCTAACATAACCTAACCGTACTAAAATCCGATGAATAAAAAAAACCAAATTTAACCCTTTTTAAATTAGCGTATCTTCTTCCCATAGGTCATTCATTTATATATAAGATATATTTTCAAAAAATAATAATACAAATCAACAAACATTCCCGATTAACCAATAGCAACCAATATAATATAATACACCATATAGTAAATAAAGACAACGGTATCGAGTTCAAATCCCAGACATCAATAAATAGTTTTTGCAGTTTTTCTAATTATTCGGTTGACTTTTTAAAAATTTCGTAAAAACCTTCACCTGGAAATTACGAACATCTTAAAAAAAATTTGAGCAAAATCGGCCCAGCCGTTCTCAGCTGATGCAATTTCGAATTTTTTGTCTCCATTTTTATATATAGAGATAATAAATTATATTAACTTAAAAAATATAAATATGTGTATACATTATAGTTTTATTTATAAATTCTCAAAAAACCTAAAAACTGTATAATTATCTGTTATCTTATCTAAATAATTTTAAAGTTATCTTTGTACTACACTGCACGTGTGTAGTGGAAACTCACATTTACGCTTTGCGTCCGGGATAGGCAACTCAACTTTCGGCTATGTTACGCAATAATGATGCTCTTATAGAGATAGATCGCAACCGACACAACACCTCGCACAACACACACAATATAAATATAAAGGAATGATTAATGGGAAGAAAATTTATACACACACGGAATGGATGAAGGATGTAAGATTTAATTGAAACTGAAATGCCCAGTTGTGGTTGATTGTATGTGGTGCAAATAATTCACAGGGCTCACATGAAATTGGGCAAAAAATTATTTTGACATAACAACACTTACGGACCATGTTAAATAACTAAGGCAGCTGGCAGGTCTCGATGACTATGGTTACTGGATTCTGTGGTAGCTCTGGTCGACTTAGGTGGCTTATCAGTTATCACATATCCACCACGGGAGCGAACTCACCTATATATACACTTATTAACAACCATCTACATGTCCAGTAAAGTGTCTTATTATTGATTAACTACCTCATACACAGTGCTCTAACCCCCAGCTGCGGAAAACTTATACACAAGGGATGGAAAATCTTCTCTGGATAACTAATTTCGTAACAAGGTTCCCACGGCCACTTTACAATCAGGGGCATCATTTCAGTTGTTTTTCCGGGAGTGTAAGATGTTAGACAGGCAATTCTTAACATTTAACAAAAAAAGCTAAATAAAATGCAAATGCGATATAACGAAATCTTACCTATATTGTAATACTCATATGAAAGTGAAAAAAATAGGTCGATGGGTGGTAGGGGGGTAATGGGGTTTGCCCCCTCCCCCCTCGACCGTATTTTTTTTTCACTTTCATATGAGTATTACAATATAGGTAGGTAAGATTTTGGTTTTTGGTGTACCTAACTATAAAATAAATTATCGTAGATACTTGAAATTTTCACTGGTTGTTTAAATTATCATATTCTATACACGATAAAATTTATTATTAATATTAATTGGATTTATTTTGAACTGTTTACGGACATTTTCGTTTGACATTTTCGTTTGACATTTTCGTTTGACAATTTTGCTTGTTTTTTTTTTTCTATGAATGTTTATAAAATGTTATTTGTTCTGTAAAAAAGCAAGGCTGGGCATTAACGATAAGTTAAAGTTAAGTTAAAAAGTTAAGCTACTTTTAACTAAGTTAATAAGCGAGTTACTTTTTTCTTATGTTATTCAGTAACTTACGCGTTAATTAATTTTATTGCCACGTAAAGTTAATTTTTTTCCTAAGCCACAGGTTTAAAATTAATTCAATTTTGTAAAAACTAATTTGATAAAAAGATAATCTGAAATATTAAATATATTAATTAGTAAATAATATTTATTATATTGCATATCACAGAAAATATTATATAACTATATTATAGACGGAAATGTTATAACTTATAAGGGTTCGTTACTGTTAATATTACTTTCTTAACCTATTGTATCGCACCTATATTGTTTGAAATTTTAAATAAAAATATGGATAACTATTAACTTAGCTAATAGTGACACATTTCATTCAAAATGGAGTCATTTAAATAAATATTTTAAAGAAACATAGGGGGCCACGAAAACAGGCCATGGGTCCATGTACAGATAAGTTTTTATTATAATAGTATAGCAATTAGTATACAAATCAAAAATGTACAGGTTAATAAAAAATTGTTTTTAAAAAGAAAATATTGTGTTATTGATCTTGTAGTATCTTCTTTTTTTTTTTATTATTATTTTGTTGTATCATGTACCTATGTAGTTTTAGTTGTGTCCTAATTATTATAATTTATATTTATTGTACCTGTAATTTTGCTCTATTTTGGGCCATCGCCCCTTGTATATGTTAATTATGTTAAATTTCTGTATTATTGTTGTGTACTGTACTAAATAAGGAATCTTATTCCGTAAATTAATTAATAAACAAATAAAAATATTTATTGTTGTTGGCAATGCACAATATCCTATAAATTGACCAATTACAGAAGTAGTTTAAGTAGTTAGTAGTGTAAAACTGTAAAGAGAGTGCATAGGGATCATGGACTGAAACTTGAAAGTATTGTGTTTTGACATGTTTGGTAAATTACTATGGTTTTATTATGATTATTAAAGTATTAATGTTGAAAAGCTTATAGTTTTTGGTTGTATTATTTTACTTTTGATATTCATATGGTACACAAAATACAGCTCACTATAGGTAGGTACCGTCTACTAAAATGTTAAAATACATAAATACACAATAATACAAAATTTGTAAATATTATGATAACAGGGGGTGTAGGGGGCAGAGCCCCCCACTATTAAATTCAAGTACATTTTCAGACCCCCCCCCACCATAGAAAATTCCTGAGAACGCCACTGTATTCAATATTCATACAAAATTAAACATTATTAATTATTTTTAAATTTAAATCAGTGGATATCTACGGGTCGAATATATTATGTAGGTATGCTATGCTTACACCACTATAGGCTGGCTTGAACTGTCTTATATAATGAAACGAGCTTCACACGGTTATCATATAGAGATAAATTATTTGATGATAAAGCTGATAAAAAAAATTAATTTACCTATATTATAAGCATGAATATTTTATAGATTTTTAATAGTAATCATATCGGAGCATAGCATAATTAATAATGGAGAGCCAATTATTTACTCTATCATGTTAGTGGTGCTGTCGCCCACCTTTTCCCCCACCCCATAATGACGCCCCTGGTTACAATAACTTTAAAGTACCTAATATAGTAATACTAGCTGATCCCGTGTACTTCGTTACCCGTTAAATGTACCAAATCTATATAGCTCAGACTTTGTTAAATTCGTTGTTTAATATTCAGTGTATGGTATTCAAAATTTATCTTAAATTTTCCGTTGCCCGGAATAATAATAATAATAAATTATTAATTTTTTTTATTAAATTATTATTATTAATAATGATTCTGATTCGCATTTCGCAGCAGTATATTATCAGGTTCTACCCCTTGATGTTTGTACGTAAGTGTATGATTTAACTCTAAAGTATCAAAGTTATACCAAGTTTGTTGTATTCCGCCTATGGTGGATTAATATAATCAGTTAATACAAAATACTAACCGTGTAAAACACAATATGTAAATACAAGAATTTTGCATAGTGGTGGATACGAAGGGGGGGGCTGTCTTTTTAAAGTTATATTCTATTATAATATTTGGCTAATCAAAAAGACAATTAAATTTTTGAAAATTCGCCCCCTCCTTGGGTGACTTCTGGATCCGCCACTGATTGTGCATATTATAATATGTTATAACTAAGGTTCGGATTTGAATGCAAAAGCCTCTTTTGTAATAATAATAATGGAGAAATCATTTTTATATAAAAATGCGTGTCATTTAATACGTAAGATGATGAAAGTATTTTTTTTTTGCCTTTTTCACTTATAATTGCCATTATTTTGTTTAGTTTTCAATCGATTTAATAGTTTTATACACGACATACATTATAATATAAACGATAGAGAACATTAAGATTTTCTAAGACTGAGCATTGTCGGCTGTTAATTATTTTTAATGGGTTTTATCGTCGGCGATATTTACCGATATCGCTAAATACTGTATCGACTATCGAGTATGGCCAGTTAACTTAAAGTTTATAAAAGTACCCATTACTAAATATCTATAGATAATATGTTTATAATGCGCCAGCCCGTCCCGATTACATTTTCTATGTAAGTACGCAAATATTTTAAGCCCAATCCGTTGTTACATGCGGCCCTTCAGGGATCCAAAAGCTGGTGTACTTGATAAATAATAATAGTCAATTAGAATGGTAATCAAATGTATTATATTAAACCAGACAAAACAAGCAGAATAATAGTGTTGATTGTAGTGAATTTGTAGCTCGTTCCGAAGTTGATAATCTCCGTGTAAGTCGTGTGTGATGGCTGGGCGGCTAAGCGAGACGTGTGGTGTTCTCGTCTCTGGATACATCTACTTTGGCTGTCTCGCTGTCCCCTATATATATGGTGGCGGCGTCCTTTGAAAGTGAGCGGCGCGTGTACAGTCGTCCTTGATATGGACCTCACGACTATGAAAGTGGTATTCGTAGTCGAAAACACTTTTGGGTGTGGTCGCATTCCTGGTTGTTATTTTGAGCAAATATATGATATTGCGTAATCCCATTACACCGTCAACGTTTTACCAAAGACCGTTTATCTGAGTAGGTACACGATGGTGATTATTTTTTAATACACATTAGTTAAATACACAATACACAATTAACTATTTAATGTTTTTTGTAATTGCTTTTATAAATTAATTAAATGCTGTTTTTGCCACTTTGACATTTCAAATGCTTTTTTTTTTTTACTGATTACATTGCCTTGAAATCCGAACCCTAGTATATAAATTGTCCATACAAATTGTTTAAACTAATTGATTAATTTTTATCACCGTCGGCATTGGTATAATTATTATTTAGTGTAGGATAGTCGTGATAGTGCAAGTCGCAAGATACTGTCTTGTGACGTTATCAGCAGCTGTGTCGGCAATATTGTACAATATATTATTATTATAATCGAAGCAGTCGTCGGTCAGTGCGTTCAAACTTCAAAGTCGAGAGCTGCTTTCTTACACGACAATACGACATCACGTAACGCCGCTTAGACAAATATCACGACCGTTACGATTAAATTAATTAAATCGTTCGGTTTAAACCACAATTCGGAGATATTGTACGTACGGGTTACTCGACGAACCCTTTGCGCATGAGCAACAAGACGTGTTGCGCGAAGTCGTCGGTTTCGAACGAGTAAAGCCACTAACGATCCAAGCGAATTGACATCGAACAACAATATCGTACTACAATAATATCGTATTATTATCAACATTTCGTGGCACAAAGAGAAATCACTGCGATGCGATAGCGCTGACGACCGCAGTCCGTGATTCTCGCGTCTGATTGCCCCGAGTCTCGACAAGACCGTGTTGACTTTTCGCTCGCCAAAAAATGAGTTTCGTTGAGTTAACTGTATAATATCGTGGTTTAAACCGTACGTCGGACACCGGATAGCCTTTAGACTGTTCCGGCGTACTCTGTCTTGCCGTCGAAAACACGAGTGGAAGTGGGTACACGAGTGGTAGTCTCCGTCGGCGACGATAATAATTTTCGCCCGCTCGACACCTGTTGCACGGTGCTCGCGATACGCCGACGTTTTCACGAAGGACGAACCCTATCCAAAAAGGAAGGCACAGGATCCCCGGTATTATTTGGTAAGTATAAACGTGCACTTCAATCCCCAGTACACTGTGGTACTGGGCATTTTTTACCAAGTTTTTTTTCAACTTTTGTTAGTGGTTAACCTCCTGTAAACTCTATTTGTCTTAACTCATAACAAAAGTATGTGTCATTTTATAATAAAAAAATAAAATAATTTCTGAACTAGGTAGCTATTAATATTTACTTAAGTTTTCACCCTATAATATACATATATTTATATTAGAATTCCAACGTTTTCACGGATGAAGGACGAACCCTATCCAAGAAGGAAGGCACAGGATCCGCGGTATTATTTGGGAAGTACACCGTCTACCCATAGACTTATGACTAATGGACAGTGCTTTTTTGCGTCGATTGCACTGAGCGAATTTACTCGCTTGTCGTTGGCAAACAAGATCGCTCGTGTGTGAGCGTTTAGCGACCTGTCCAATTACATTGAGCGATTAAATTGATCACCTAGCATTGATGGCAGGGCCGAGTGGAATGCTCTGTCCATTAGTTCATAGGTATATGGTTATACCGATGAGTATGGGTAGGTAAGTAAATATTATGCTATTTCACACTCTGTTGTGGACGGTGGTGAATAAATTATAAACAGCTGGTCAATTGTAAAATCGAATAATTTTTAACAGTATACTTGAAATAAACGTGAACAAGATGTAATTCCAACTGACCAATTAGTTTTTATATTTTTGAGTTCCCGTATAAGATAGTTAATATGTTATTACGAGTGTTTTTCCAATGTCTTTACCTCATAGGTACTTATAGCTAGGTACACGATTACATTTTTAGGGTATAGGTAAGACAATTTTTAACATAAACAATATTAAATTTATTTTTCATACATAATTTATGAAGTAATTCTTATAAATTATTTATATTTAATTAAGTAAATTTAACGTGCACTTCAATCCCCAGTACACTGTAGTACTGGGCATTTTTTACCTAGTTTTCTTTCAACTTTTATTAGTGGTTAACCTCCTGTAAGCTCTATTTGTCTTAACTCATAACAAAAGTATGTGTCATTTTATAATAAAAAAATAAAATAATTTCTGAACTAGGTAGCTATTAATATTTACTTAAGTATTCACTCTATAATATACATATATTTAAATTAGAATTCCTTAACATGAGCATTATATTGGTAATATTTTATAATTCTTTTTTTTTTATATTTCTTGTGATAATTTTGTTTAAATGTCCAACAAGTTCACCATACAACTTTATTACTCTTTAATTAAAATGATACCTTTACAATAAAATATAATCAGAACAGCATGTCATTTTTCACATTTTTATTGCTAAATTACTACACTGATATATTTTTAAAAAATGTTGACTGATTCGTTTTTTAAATTTTGGATTAATGCATTTATGTTATGTTTATTATAACATATTATACATAAAAATCTAAACAAAACTTAGTTTAAAATTATAAATAAGGATGTCAAGTTTAAAAAAAAAAAACAGTGTTAATTATAACAATGATATTTTAGTATATTGAGTAACCACTGTTTAAATAATAGGTGTTTTACTGTACTTAATTTTAATTTTCTGGATACCTATTAGTTTTTATGTACTTTTTTTTCAGATGAATAAAAATTGAGAAAAATAAGAATTCAATTGGGTAATTGAGCTAAATAAGTAAAAACCTGATTTTTTTTTAATTCTTGGAAAAATAATTATTGCTATATGCGAGGCTGTATGTATTAAGTTATAAAGAAAGAAAAATGAATAACAAAGATTATTCACACATTTTTGGCACAACAGAAACCAAACGTGTGTTGAGAGTTGATTATCCTATAGAAAGTTCATCATTAGTAAGACCTATACCAATAAAGAAGAATAGAGATCTTAATTTGTTACAAAATAATGAATTTGAATGGTTTGATACATCTAATGGTTTTATTCAAAATCATATTGTAGTCAATAATGCAGATCAAAATTTGTTCACTAATAACGATACTGGGCAGATAGAAAGACCTGATGATATGTCTTTCATAAAAATTGATGAAGACATTTTACAGGTAAGATAATTATTATTATTTTATTCATACCTTTGTGGTATGTTAATCTTTATTTTTTTTCCCCGATTATTATCTTATTCAGATTTAAAATGACTAGTTTGAAAATCATTTATACTTGTACATGAAAATTTTTCAAAAGTGTCGTTTCATTTCTGAAGACTAAATGTTATGAATAAGCCCTTTTACAATTTTTAACAAATTCAACAATTATTAAAGCATTTTATATAAAATTAACCCTAATAAAAAAAAAAAAAAAAATTTAAATTACTCTAATCTACTCTAATCAAATATAATTTAAGATTTATGACATTAACCAATAATCAAAAAATTATACATAATATACTCTGTACCAAACAAGAAGTCACTGCTTTGTCGAATCCAAATGAATCGCGGAGTGACGTCCGGACCACCTGGCTGGGTCTATTCGCTCTATCATTGGTCACCGTATTGACTGCCGACACTCTACCCTGTATTCCATTACTGCATTAATTCATTACATCTTGTAGCATCTGTGTAAATAAAATTTATAACACATACCTATAAATAAATTAGAGGATATAACTTTGTACAAATTTTAATATATTATTGCATTACCTAAATGTTTTTTTTTCAAATGATGGTTCATAATTTACATTATAAAGAAAATTATTATTAAATAAATAGTGCTACATTTTTAATTTTATAAAATATTTTATAGTATACGTATGGATGTTTTTTGTAAACAAATTCATCCACATAATATTATATTATGATTTCTGGATAAGTCGATTATAATTTTTTAAATATAACTGATAGTAATATTTGGACTGATTATAAATTATAATGACATTTCGATAACATTTGAAAATTAGAAAAACACTTATGAACCGTGTAGTAAGGGGCTATCGGTAATATCTAAATTTATGTGATGTTGTATTTTTTGATAATTTGTGCTGTAATAAGGAATGTCCTTTTTAGAAATTATATCTAGTCATACATCTTTAAATATTATATACCTACTTAAAAAAATTATCAAGTTACATATAGATTGTTTTTAAACTTAATTTCATATTTAATAGTTTAGTTTTAATATCCATTTGAAGTTATTCAAAAACTTCTATAAGTATTTTTCAACAATTAACTTACATTAAGAGGGCTCTACACTCGCATACATTTTCTCCATCTTACAAATTGTACAGACTACATTTAGCTCTTTTTGTTCAAAAATTAGAGTAATTGAGTTTGACCTCTCATAAAATTTAGAAGTCAGAATATTATCTAGTGAACCTCATATGTTTTTTTATATTTTAATTTTAAAGTAAGTGATCAGTGTTTTAAAATTGTAAATTGTTTGTGCATTTTAAAATAGTCATAACCTGATTTAAAATTAAAATCCAAAATATAATTTATAAGTTTCACTTATAATAATCTTATCTTTAAATTTTATAGGAGGTCAATAAATGACTCTAATTTTAAAGCTGTCAGCCAAACCTGACCAACTGAGCTTACAATTTGCTATGTAATCCTTTTGTAAGACAGTGAGCATAGATGTATTTGTATCACCCTCTTAAACCTTACTCAGTTTTAAGTTGAAAATTAAATTTTAGTTGACCTGAGGTTTCATTTCAAGATATGTTCTTATTCTCCGATATGTATGAACATTTTTGAATGCTTATGGCTAAAAATGTATTGATTTGTTGGTTTACTAATGCAGGTAGATCAATCCAATTTGCTTCACGGACCAACATTAAATGAATTAAATGCCTGTGGTGGCGATAATTTATTAGAAAACTTAAATTTAGATGATCTGTTATTACCACTTGATTCAGAAATGTCTAAAACACCTGACACATTTATTAGTCAATACTTGATGGATCATGTTGTGAATACTAGCCCTGTTAACAGACCAAGTTCTTCAAAATCTGGCTTTCAACATTCGCCAATCAGTTGCAGTTCATGTTCATCACTTTCTCCAGGTCCGACAAATTCAATAACACCACAAGAACTCTTGAAAAAAGAAACAAAATCACTGAAGTGTTTATCTTCTCCTATATTTGGAACTAGTGTTCCGGGATCAGGATTTATGATGGCTAACAAATCAAAAGAAAATCTTTCGTCATCAGCTCCAACTCATCTTGTACTTGACCAAATGTGGCAACAAAGAGAATCTCGACAGCATTTATTATCCACAGGATCATTGGCAGAAGCAGGATCTACTTCCTCGCTTTCAACTGGTTAGTTTAGAATAAACTTTAATTGTACAATTATAAAAAAAAATATCAATTTTTATTTATTTAAGGAGGTGTTTCAACTCCAGAAGCTTATGATTTGTCATTTGATGAAACAATTGGTGATTCCGATAATGATACAGAACGAGAAGAAGTTTATTCATCTAGTTGGTTTTTAATAAATATAATTATACGTTAAAAAATACAACATACCTATGTCTTATTTTTTAATTTATAGATTCAGAGGGCAGTGATTGTGGTACTACATCTACTGACTCATACATGGATAGATTTTTTGAGCATTACAATGCTCATTCTAAGGTTTCTAAAGGTCGAGGATTAGTATTAAAATGTAACTGTGGAAAAGATGTTTTTGATCCAGTATTTAGTCAAAATTGTCTAGTAAAAGGAATTAGACATTGGTAAATTGTAAACATTTGTTTATGAATTAAATTTAATATTAGTAAATATTAAAATGTTCTAGTGGTAAACCAAGAAAGGGAGAGGGTAATAACTTAAGACCAAATCCTAGACGTTTACAGTTACTTGTCAATGAATTGGATAAATGGAACAAAATGAGAACTAAAATGACACCAATCAGCGAGTTGCCATTTGATGTTAGGCAAAATGCACGTAAAGAAAAAAACAAAGTAGTATGCAGGTACATTTTATTGTTAAAAATAAGTTTTTAATTAAATTTGATTTAAACCATAATGTATGATCTCAGGTGTTATTTTATTTTATCAAAAATAAAGCTTATTCATACTACTTGTAAACGCTCAACACAATCTGCTAAGATTGTCACATACTGTGATGGACTTAAATTTTAATGATTGTGTGTATGGTATAAAAATATTTAATATATTAAAAAAATTAATTCTGTTAAAAAATGAGTTTAATCTTAATTCTTAAAACTGATAATTGTATTAATAATCTATAGTGCTACTGGCTTTAAACGGCATAATTATTTTGTGTTATATCACAAAATTGGAGTAGATTAGGATATCGACGGTGGAAAGGAAGAAGGGCGTAAGCGACATTTTATACATTTTATAGGAGAGCCAAAAAACTGTTTTTTTCTGCTTTTTTTAAATTTTGAAGCCATTTAAAATAATTTCATTGAATTTTCACCTAAACAATTGTTTTAGATAATTTTATTCTAAACAAGTTGGCAACATAATAATTTTAGAATTGTTATTTTTTTTACCTGTTATGTTAATTTATAATTTTTTTTAGGTGCTTACGCCTAACATTTTTGGTAGTATGTCGCTTACGCCTTTTGGTGCTTACGCCCTATTTTTTACTAACCTGCCCTTTGGTGGTTACACCCAGCATAGTAATAATAATAATAATAATAATAATAATAATAAATTATTATAATTTTAATTTAATCTGTTTATTTAAAAACGAAAGAAACGAAATTTTACTATAAATTTCAACAACAAATTATAAAAATCAATTAATAAGATACAAATAAAAAAAACATCAAAAGTTATAAATGAATATGATTACATACGAGTAGTTTCATATTATTGTAATAATATTATGCTTAAAAATAAAATAAGAAGCCTTAAAGTAATTTAATAAAAAAAAAATTATAAAATACGATAAAATTAAAAATCAACTATGAATAATTTGTATCACTGTTTTGTTACACCTGCAGTCTTCGCATTGCTTAACAATATTTATGATTAATTTCCAGAATGTTCCTCTGGAGTTTCTTCATCACCATTGTTGTCTTCATTGATATCATCTAAATAATCAATCACGAGTTCATTTTTATTCATGTTTAAATACTCATCATGGTATCCTGATGGTATTATACTATCACTGCATAGCTTTTTCAAATCCTTAAATTTTTGTTCCGATATTGATAATTTCGTGTCATATGCTTTTTTTGGGACATACGTAGAAATTGGATTTTGTAATGTTCTTGGATATTCATCTGCACAATAAGTATAAAAAAACTGAATAGAAACGTCACCATCTGATTCCTTCTTAAAAATTAAGTACTTAATTTTTGAAATTTTAACATTTACATTGGTTGTTTCTCTCAGAATCTTGGGAAATACCTTATCTGCACAATCTTTCCAATCTAAAAAGTCTTCAGTAAAATTATTTTCTACTTCAATAGGTCTCGGATTTGTTCTAGAATTTCGTATTATAGTGGGCCATTCACTTGGAGCCCAAACACTCTTATCTTTAACAAAGCGTTCAATTGTTGCATGTATCGAATCGACAGGCATGTATGTATGCCCGGGAATTAAAAAACTTATTTTTATTTCATTTAACGAATTAAATTTGTTTTTTAAACCATAGTATATCATATAAATCATTGCTCGATTTTTATTCTGTCCTGTACAAGAATCACTGTACAACGCAATAGATGTTATTTTATTTTCCATGTCGACTTTGTTTAAATATTTATAAATACTTGTCACTATCTCATTACTACCACGCTGACCATCCATTTCTCCCCATAGATACGCAAACGCATTTTGAGATCCAGATTCATAGAGTGTACAGTTATAAAAACTATATTTGCGGCTGTAGTATAAATTCATCACATTTGGTGCATATGGAGTATTCAGTACTTTTTGAAGATCGAAGCTAGTACAACAAAAATTTCCCATTGCTTTTGACAACTGTTGATCAAACAGAAACATTTCTTTGCACTTTTCTTTTTCTGCTTGATGTTTTTGTAAGCACTCGTGGTCTTGACTAGTAATTGGTCCCATTAAATTTTCAAATCTCATACATAATCGACATTTATCTTTTTTGGGTTTGTGGAATCCTATGTTATACTTATCATGAAATATATTTAAAAATACTCGTTTACTGACAGCATTATATCCATTTGTTGAACAAAAGTCTTTATAAATTAAATACAATCTCGAAGCATTACTTATGTCTGAAGATAAATATTTTTTGTTACTTGATGAACGACAATAATGAGAAGGGACGACAGGCAAACTTTGAATAAATTTATTTACTAAACGTAAATTATCTTCACTAGTTTTATTTTTCGGTATACCTTTTCCTCGGTTATCTTTGGGAGACGTTTTTATTGACGTCTTATTTGTTACTGTATATCTCATACATTTTTGGGACATATCTAGCGTTTTTAATAAAAATTGTTGGCAAATCTTTTTTGGTTCAGAATTATACGACAAATAATAATTAATAGTTACATTTCGACGACTTTGAACATTTTTGGTACGTTTTCTTTTTATTGCAGTTTCATTTGTACAAGATATTAAAAAATCCCGTTGCCTTTGGTAATCTTTTAACCCCCAAAAAATATGAAATATCTGTTCTCGCTCTTCCTCAGTAAATTTTTCATAACATTTGTTATTGCATTTTCCAACTTTGCATGGATTGGTTTGAACACTCTTACCAGCACCTGACACACGATTAAGTTTTTTTTACAGTTTTTGAGTTTTTTTTATTTTTTTTTTTTAAGAGACTAGTGTCTATTTGAAATGATTCTTCACTATCTATGAGCTCATGTGGAAAAGTTAACTGCTCTGGTTCAGTTGACTCGGAAACGTGTGTTTTTTCAGAGCATGCTTCATTATTATGAGGGAGGCTAGTTGAATCATAAGCTAATGCTCGAGAACAGGATGGTTTATTTTGTATATAATCAATTGAATTAGTATCACTTGTATCAATATTATTTTTAGTTCTTTCGTTCGGGGGTAGCCAATCTACAGTGTCTCTTGAAAGATCAGTAAGACTATCGATTAGTTCGTCATAGTTAATATTTATATTATTATTATCAAGAACATGATTTTTGTTGGACATAATTTCATTGAATACTTCATTGTTAAATTTAATGCTTTCTTTAAAATCTTTTTTTGGGGGGATAAATCTTCTTATAGTATTATCATTCTCTTGACCCTGATTTAGACTATTTAGAGCAGCTTTTACTAGTCGTTTACTTCTATATGACATTTTAGAAAACTACAAGTACAAAAAAAAACCCATTAGAAAATTAAAATATTTTATTACCTATAAAAATGTGTTCATTTTATTTAAAAAAATAAACGATAACCAATTATGTCATGTAAAAAAATTGTTGTAATTTCCATAGAAAATGAAAAAGGAGTAATTATAGAGACAAAAATAATTTAAAAAAATCAAAAATGAAAATATTTTTAAAAAATAAAGTAAGTCACCGAAAACTATACATTAAAATATTTTAGGAATTTGCTCTGCTGTACAAAACCATCAATATGATGATAACGACATCACGAGTATTTATCAAATAGTTTTATAATGTAACGTGTTATTTATAATTGACGGTCACAACATACTATAGCAGTATACTGTATCCTATACCTTGAATGCAATAGTATTTGCTATACATTTGCCAATTCAAAGTAACACTAAATTGACAGAATTTGTTGTAATGCTATAGCAGTCATGACCGCCAATGTGTTAATAAACATAATAATATTATTATACCTATATCAATACCTATATTTTATAATTGTAAAATAGATTGATACATACCAGATGTATTGAAATCAAATCCCATAAAATTTAATTTAAATACAAGTTCCTCACAAATTGTGAAAGTAAACAGTAAACACGTCTTGTATTAACACAATACTTATTATTATTTTGCTTGGAAATAATAATAGATAATAATAATATTATTAGATATTAATATATTATTATAACCACGGTAGATTATAATAATAATCTACCGTGATTATAACCAATCACGGTTATCTACTCGTTATTAACCATGTAACCAACAAATTAAAACCGATAATAATTAATATTAAAAATTATTAAAAACAGCTGTGGTGGTTACGCTCAAAAATATTGTTAAAAAAAATATTGTCGCTTACGCCCGCTTGGCGCTTACGCTTTAATTTGATAGATGGCGTTTACGCCTTGCAACTATCGAGTACCTTATTATCGATTATAACTTCGTCGATAATCAACATATCGATAATCGGGTGAGCACAATCGATGCAGAATTATGTCGTTTACGCCTTAATTAAAAAAACACGTTTTCGTTAAAAATGTCGCTTACGCCCTTTTTCCTTTCCACCGTCGATATGTTATATTCTGGTCTTAAATTAAAATTAATATTTCATACTAATAATTTATTTTAGAATTTTCTCTAAACACATTTATTTATTTTATACATTATTGAATTGTATAAAAGTACTTTTTATGTTAAATTTTTTATTTAGATTTTTTTATTTATTATTTAGTGCTTAGATTAGGTTTAGGGTAGGGAGTTTGTTTGATTAATATTTAATTCAAATTTTATATTTTTAGAGCATCCCGGTTGAGGAAAAGAGTTGATCATGAATCGAACAAAATAAAACTTTATGGATTAAGAATTGAACAAAGTAATTATTTCTATTAAATTAATTTAAAGTGTTACCTACTTTAATACTTTAAAATATTGTATGATAGATCCAAACATTTATGTTTATAATTGAATTAATTTTTCTTAGATTATTTAAGTAATGCTATAGCTCAAATGAAACAGTTATTTCTAAAAAAAAGTCATGGATTGTCAAATTCCAGTGAGAAAATTGTAAAAAATGCTACCAGTAAGTAATTTTGTTTTTGTATTAGTTATAATCAGGGCTCCTAAGTTCATGCCCTAAAACATGACTGAATACAGTGGCATAGCGAACTTTAAATCATATGGAAGCAGACAAATTATTTATGACTTACCCCACCCAACTCCAACTAATGTATATGATATTCTTACGCTCAAGTACGGGGGTCGGGTAGCACCCAAAATTAAGTTCAAAGACTGACCGTGTATGTGGGCTTTATGATGTTATGACCCTCCACCACCCCCCAGAAACCAAAAGCAATTGCCTCTCATAGAAGTCAAAGGTCCCCATTCTAATCAATACTGACTTCTCCAAATTGTACTTATCGCTAAAATATTTCAAACCAGTGTATTTAATCAATAATTTATTATCTTCTTATTCTTATTTTATTGTTTAGGATTAAAAGTAGCTGGGAAAACTACTCAATTTGTGAACGAAGTTCTGGAGAAATACAAATCAGGTGCACGGCTGGGTGGCTTGGATGAGCTATAACTACTGAAAATCAAGTACCTTTAAACTAGTCTTTATATAAGTTATTCAGTTAAAATATTATTAAAGATAATCGTCAGTAAACTCTCATTATGATTAAATTATCCACCAAAAGAGTCACTAATGTTATTATTGCAACTGTTATATTTATTTTTAATACTATTGATTAATGATCATACATTTATCAGTCAATCATAAAATCCTACTACTTCCCAGAAAATATGTTAATTTATTCAATACTAACAGTATCATTACCTGATTAACACCTGTTTAGTATGACCTGTTTAAATAAGCATTTAATATAGTTAAATGCTCATTTTTAAATTAGTACCTAATTATTAAATTAAATTATATCAATTAGTTTTTTAATTATTATATATTAAGTTTCTAGCATGTATAATGTATATATATTATTTTTTTCTCTATTATTTTATTAATTTTTATGTAGCTACTGTCGTTATTAAATTATTGTTACCTAATTGGAGTATTATTCCGTATCTGTAAATAAAATAATATTATTATTATTATTATTATTAAAATGTTACTGTTATGTGGCTTGTCGAAATAATTTTGGTTTGTTCTCAATATTTTTGATTTATGTTTTGCCTTTTTTGAGCAGGATAATATATTTTTACTACCGTGTAAATATGTTCGTTTATTATTACTTTTTAATTATCATGTGTTTATTTTTGTTAAGAAAAGGCATAGATTTAAGTCTACATAATTATGTGTGTGTACATTTGATTGAGTAGAACCATTTCATTACAGTATTGTTTAATACATAGTAAGTTAACTTACTATTAAATTAGTTGTATTGTTGATAAAATATTTAATACATTTGTACTCAAATAATCTAAAAAAAAAGAACTTAAATGTATTTATTATAAATAAATTATAAACATTATAAAAAAATAACTCAATTTAATGTACATTCATGATATTGAAGTAATTACATATTTTTAAATATTTTATATGAATTATGGTTATATTTTTAAATTTGAAAGATCAATGTTTATCATTTTATTAACTAATAGCGAGATATAATTATGAAAACGTTAAAAATTACTGTATAATATGATTTGTTGCTTTTATTAAATTACTATTTTTTGGAAAATATAAGAATGAGCCATTTCAGTGATGTCTGACAACACTTTTAAAGGGGTATTAAATATAAGTATATAGTTTTTTTAATCAAAACATTTTCGACAAATATTAAAATAACATATCCAAATACAGTTATTAAAAAAAAAAACTAATGGTTTCAAATTATTTTAATAAAATCATAACATTCAATAATGAGTTTAACATGTCTTGCAATTTTACCCAGTTTTATTTAGATTCTAAATCATTTAATATTATTCACTTACTAGTATTACTTGTACTCTGAAAATAATAAATACAAAGAAGTTATGATTAAGTTGAATTTAATGAATAATGTATGAACAATTTTATATACTTTATACTGTGATTATCTCGGCTATGAGTGAATTGTTAAATAATCAAAACTATATATTTTTGTGTTGAAGGAGCACTTATTTAATATTAGTTATAATAAACCATTGTTAATTTTCAGCTTTAAAAATAAAATTATATATTTGTTAATTTAATTTTACAATTTAATATTCAATTATATAATAATTTGCTCATTTTATTAAATGTTAACAAATAAAAAAAACTTTGCATTGTATTTGTAACATATTAAACGCCTTCCACGTATTAAAGAATGTATTTTCTTGCTGTAATTTTAAAACAAAAATCAAAATTAGTTATTTTATTGTACTACAGTATGGGACGTGTCTATTTTATTTTTAAGGTATGTTAAAAATGTTTGCCTTATATACTAAAATACCATAACTATCATTCATTTAATTAAATTTAAGATATCTGAAAATATATATTATTAAACAACTTTATAATAAAAATCATCAAAACCTGCATATTTGTATTATTGTAAGTTGTTTATGATTAGTGTATATTTTGAAATCTGGTACTTAACGTTGATTAGTTAGTCTTATTATAGTTTTGTAAAATTAATTATTTCAAAAGTGTTTTTCAGATTTAAAAGCTCTTGTAAAATTAAAGATGTTCATTATAAATAAGAATATTAAAATGTGTAAAAATATTGATTTACATTTATTTAAAAGTTCTGTGGTAACTAGACCATTTGTTGTTCTGACATTTAAATAAGTCAAAATTACTTAATTAATAATCTAATTATTTTATGAAACTTTTTGTATGTAACAGAACACAGTCTTTAAAGTTATTTTACAATAGGCACCTTCTATATTTTATTGAATGAACTTCAGCCCATACATTAGTTGGAAATATCCAATTTAGTTGTATATTGCATAATATTATAGTCTTATTCAGCCCTATAGACAAGGCCCGTTCTGATATATTCTGTTCAAACGCGCCTTCTAAAATAGTTTTTATGGCTGCCCATGATTCTAAATTTCGATATTTTATTACTTCTAAAGCGTTCCTTGTCAACTTTGAAGTTATTATTTTTAATAATATTGGTGTTTCCGCTTCTGTTGTCTCTTTAAGCGCGATTTCACAAATATTTATAAATTCAGCTACGTCCTTTTTGCCTGTGCAAATTGGTATCATAGCAATTGCTTTTTCCAAATACATTTTACTCATTACGTTAGTTACTTTCTTCTTATCTTATTTTTCTAAACTAACATGAACAACGTTTGGGTCGTAGGTCAGGGTAGTACCTGAACGACCTACGAAGTTCACTTTTTCGTGGCGTGATACCTATCTGGTCTGTTAAACTAAGTGTTCTTACAACATTTTCCTTAACAGCTGTTTCGGCGTTAACTATCTGTTTCCTAGTTTGTTCTATAAATTCTTTCTTTATAGGGTCTTTTAAAATTGCCGCCTGTAATTCTTTCCTAGTTTTATATTTTTTAACTTTTACTAAACTGTCCGCAGAACTAGTTTCAATATCTGAACTATCGGATTCTGTCATATATATAACTAATCATCAGGTACATATAATTTATATGAATTAGGTATATTTATTAATTTACTTATTCAATTCTATATAATAATTATACTATAATCGTATTTTATTAATTTACTTATTCCATTAATATTCTATCCGCGTATTTAATTACCAATAGTACCTATTTATTCTACATGTATATACTATTATTATTTATAAATCAATCAACACGTAACTACCATCACCAAAATGAATAATACGCATATATATTATTATCCACAAAATTACCAATACGTATATATTATTACTTAGAAAATAAACAACATGCACGTATAATTATAACAAGTATAACAAGTGTAGCGTGATAACATTTTCTAGAATAAATAATATAATCACCTATAATTATTTGATTGATAGTTTTATAGTTACAAGAGTTTCTTCCATCAGAGACTTAGGGATTATCTTTAATTTTAATATGGATTTTTTCATCCATATTAACACCTTTATTAAAAAAGTTTTTAAGATGCTTGGTTTTATTAATAGGAGCACGATAAATTTTAAAAATACCAATGCCTTAAAAACTTTATATTTTTCCCTGGTTAGGTCTCATCTTGAATTTGGATCAATTGTCTTCTCTCCAGATTATTTTTCATATACCAGTCTAATTGAAAATGTTCAGTATAAGTTTCTAAAACTATTATGCTTTAAATTAAATATACCAATCACGAGAGAATTATATAAATTGCAAATTTCCCAATTGGGGATCGCGTCTTGTGATTTAAGGAGAAATGTTGCGGATATTATGTTCTTATATGACTTATTAAATAATAAATGGTCTTATTTATTCTCCGGAATTATTATTTCACATTGGTCTTAATGTACAAACTCACGTATTAAGAAAATCTAACTTTTTTCATGTTTCTCTTTTCAAAAATAATTATACTTCCACCTCGTTTTTCCCCAGAGCTCTGCGTCTTTAGCTAACAGTATAATGGATCATGTTGATTTTTTTGCTATGTCGCGTTTTGTATTGAGACAAAATGTTGATCTTGCTTTAAATTTTAATTCTCTTGTTTAAATATTATTTTTATTATTTTATTCTTATTAAAATTTTTTTTTTGTGTAACCATTTATTGTTAATTAATGATTTTTACTGTACTATATATTTATTCTTTTTTGGCTGTTAACTATTTCCATTGGTACAAATAATTTTACATAATTATTGTGTCCAAATTATGCTCGAAATTATGTTATAAGATAAGTTAAACTGTACCTACTTATGTTTTTTTCTAATTGCTAAAGGGTTTAATACCCGTTTATTATACTTAAATAAATAAATAATTCATAAAATAAATTGCGTACGTCTTAATGGATGAGTACCTATCTAATAACACGTAAAACGTTCAATCGCCTATGCTACGCGTGTTTAATTTCGATATGGTTTATTTTCTCACCCGTTCCGCTCGCCGTGTTCCGCGATGTTTCATGGGGCTTAATATGTAAACTCCCCTAAATTTTTGTAAATTCCCCTAAAACTATTTTGCTACCATATTACGCTTACTGTTTAAACACTGTAACTACGTGTACCTATTTATTTATTAAAATTTCAACGTCGCAAGGGCATACTAATTATGATTAAATATTATGATTAAATATTATTTATTATTATTATATTATTTATTGATGCATTAAAGAATATTCAATCAGAAATTTACATAAAATTACAAAGTATACATAAACCAAATAGTTGTCATAATAATAAGTTAAAAAGACGACAACAATTATTAAACCAACTAATACAAAATTATAAAGATCAAAAAATAACTAAATTTCATTACCTACTAATCGTGTACACAGACACAAAAATAAAAAAAAAATAAAAAAACATACATCATTGTAAATTCAATACATTCATAGTTTCACTCAGAATCTAAAATTAGCGCAATACAAAAAATATTGCGCAGTTCGGATGATGCCTTGTGAGCTAATTATTGTGGCATAATATGGTGGGTAGTTTCAAATTTCAAATAAGTATTAATAATTGTTTGAAAAACGGAAAAAATCAACCTAAATTAATAAAAATATTATCTAAGTATCTGCGGACAATCAGATGACAGTTGTATTTATCTAGATAAGATAAAAATGTAAGGTGTATTTATTTTATCTAGATAAGATAAAAAGAGAAATATTTTTATATAGACAACTTATCTAGATAATACACAACATTGCATACGTGTATACGTTTACGTGCATACATAGGCGTGCGTAGACTCCTATTTCAGGTGTGGCTTTAATTTTTTTTTGATCACCCACCCCCTTATAAAATCTCGTCTTAAATAAAAATAATAATAAAATAGATATACAAAACATAGGTAAGTAGAAATAACATTTATTATAAAAACTGATGTACACTAAAACTAGTAAAACATTGTACGAGTTAACCCTTTAGTGGGCACAGGAAAAAAAGTAAATTTATTTGTACCAAATTTTTGTATCCAATTGTTGATTATTTTATTATTTCATTACCTTCATAAACATTAAAAACACCTCATTGATTTTGATGTCATAACATATTAAACTTTTACCTGATAACGCTGCTCGATCGTCACAAAAATCATTAATTACTAATTACAACAACAGCTCTAGAAGTATGTCCAGCACGGTTTTTAGGCTCAACATTGAGCTCATTGTCTAAAAAAAAATAATTACTTACTTTAAATTGACATTCTAAAATTATTTTTTGGCTATGTGTTTATTAGTTTAATATTATTTTAAATCATATAAAATGCAAGTTATAAAATATTTTTTTAAAGTTGAGAAAAATATTATTTTACCTGTTACACTAATGAATAAATCAGTAGCACCAGTAGCATTAGAACTTTGTTCATCGCACCTTTTAGGCTCAACAACAAAGTGCCGTTCTACATAAAGATAATAAGATTATATCCTAATTATTATAATTTATATTCATTGTACATATTATGTACCTGTAAGTTTACTGTACAATTGGGCCACTTACTGTAGTAAAATTAAAATACAAACTTAGTATGCACTTACCATTAAACGTTGACATATTATTTTGTAACATTGGTTTAGGGGAAAAAATGATTTGATTGATGCATTGTTCTTTTTATTTTTTTTAACAGAGCATGATTTTATGTGCCGTTGCCAGTTAACTTCGTTAAGATTGGATCTAGCTTTGCCACAAAGGCACAATTCTTCACTTGGAGAAGACATTTCATTTAAATTTTTAATAATGAACTTACCGCAAAAGAAATACAATTTTAAACAAATAAGTTAGCATAAACAACTTACAAGTTACAACGGGTTGGGGGCAGTTGTCCGAAAGATTACCACAAGACCATACCAGCTGTATGGTTAATAGATATTATACCAGCTGCATATACCCGTATATCCACTATTATCATCCGTAAATTTTATTAAACCACGAACTAAGATATCTTAGTCCGTGTGCATAACATAATTTTTCTATTGCATAATTATTCTATCTATGGCAATAATATATTTATTATCATGACTCATGAGTACCAGTCCCGACAATTTTTATGGTAAAATTGATAAAAAAATCTAAATTTCCAAAAAAGTGAGTTATTGGCACTTTTTAACTAAGTACTTAGTACCTACCTAAATAAAAAGTTTCAGGTGTGGCTATAGCCCTATAAGGGCCGATTTCACCAAATACTTTAAACTTCGATTACTCTTAATCGACTGATAACAGATATTTAACCGGGCAAATTCGGCCGATTAAACACCGGTTTAACTTTAATCTAAGTTTAAAGTAGTGGTGAAAGCTGCCCTTAGCCACACCCGTGCGCACGCCTATGTGTGCATATTATATTGACCTGATACGTTCGCTATGAACGGTCTCACAAACGTTTCCCATCGGTTAATATGGGTTAGATCGGTTAAGATTGGTAACTTTTATTTGTATCGATATAAATGCTACTGAAATAGTTATTACAAACATTTCAAGTTGGTATTCTGAAAACTTGTAGCCTGTTGTTGGTTCTGAATAATATAAAAGTAATATACTCAATTTAACATGTCAATAAATATTTATTTTGCCATAGAACTTTAAATCTATAAACGAAACAATAATGTACATAGTACAAATTTAATCAAGTAAGCAAAGAATTATTATAGATAAGTATCTAATTAACATTATGCCACAGCAAAACCTTTGTTTTGGAATATATTTAATGATATGAAATAGCAGAAGGGTTTACAGGATCAGAAGTACAGTTGTATTTTTACCCTTTACTTAGAATCCGCTTTATATGATTTACTGGGCGGTTGTAAACTCGGCCAGAGGAAAAAAATATGTTCAAAAGGTCTATGGTTAACTCGGCAGTGTTTTTTTTTCAGGTAAAAATTATTTAGATATAAACTTAGCCCAAATATAAATATACTTGTAATATTTTTTTAGAGGCGAATGTAAGTTCCCACACGACTACACGAGATATAGTAGGTAAAATGCATACGTAAGTTAACACACGAAAAAAAATTACACCCGTACGTATAAGTTCCCACTCGAAAAAAAACTACACCAAATACAAACTTCCTTCCCACTTTATTCAGACTTAGGACTGACAACTTAAATGTATAGTTGATGTGGTTAAAATTTGTTTGTTTTTTTTGTTGCATATAAAAAGTACAATCAATTTTTTGATTTAATCTAGTCCGAATGTATAAAAATTAATAACATAATGTGTAGGTGTGGTCCACATAATATTTGTTTAGGTATAAAATAATAATAGTTATAACTTATAATAATTATAATAATAGTAATAGAAAAAATTAAATTTTATTTGGCTTATTGCGAAAGCTCAAACACTTCACATAGTCATACTGTGTAATTATTTTTAAGTTATAATCTGATATTATTTTGTTATTGATATAGTTTCCCCCCCTAGGATTTGGGCTAGTTCTGATACAAGTCTGCGAAAATACAAATAATATGTGGACCTACACATTATATTATTAATTTTTATCATATATTTGGACCAACTACGTTTAAGTTGTCAGTCGTAAGTCTGAATAAATTTTCGTGTGGGAACTTACTAAACCACTTTTTGAGTATACCATTTGGCATTACCCAGAGGACACCACGAGAAGGCGGTTCTCACGATCGGACTATAGTCCAAAAATTATTTTTATTTGTATACTAATGTTTATTAATATTATAAAGAACCTTATTTTCAGAATCGGATCTCTAATAAAAATTATTATTTATAAATACATTTTTTTCACTTATTTAATTAGATTTTTTAAGTTCATTTCTTTAAGTTTTAATGGCATTTTTGTGTGTATTTTAGGTCATCAACATCCTAACTCTAGTTATGAACATATTATTTAATTCACGCTATATTATATACGCATAACTTACTAAAAAAATAAACTTTCGTAAAAAACCCACATTGCCCGCCGCAGCGAAGAACGTCGTATCTCTGTTTTCACGATTTTTAATATTGTCATAAGTATTTTTGTGTAGTTCCCGCGTAAAGTAAATGTAAAAGTAGTAAATGCATTTTATTGTATATAACGTCTTTGATTGGTATATGCTACTATCGGGGAACTACACAAAAACAGTTATGAGAACTTGAAAACAAAAAAAAATTGTGAAAACAAAGATACTTTGCCGACCTTTTTCGCTGTGGCAGGCGAAATAATGTACATAGTATAAACTTTCATAACAGGTCGGTTACTCTTTCACTTTAAAGTTTAAACTGACGGAGCTAAACGCGTTCTCCAAATTTGTAAGACGAAGACAACAAATTAATGGATGTGTAGGTGTCGCGGTCGGTCATTCATTATTAAGGAGTAAAATGTAGGCAATTCAATTCGCATGTCGAAACGTGCACGTGTGTGAGCACAGGCGCAATTTGGGGGGCTTGGGTGTGCTTAGCACACACACATTTTTTCATGTTAATTCACATTCTTATACCTAGTCATTATGTATGAAAAACCGTTTTTTATTTATATTTGTAAACAATATTATTATTTAAAAAACTAATCAAGTGATATTGTGATGAAACGTTTGTGTATGTAGACGGGCAATGCGTAAGACGTGCAGTAAAAACATAAAATCATAGTGAACATTTTAAATTCAGATTATTTGTAAATACAGTAGCGGTGTCGTTAACACCCATTCGGCGAAAACATGGCTTTACGCATTTGCAGTGTGACAAAATATATTACTCAGAATATTCTATGGACAAAACCCCAATCCAACATTTAAATTTCATTAGTCTCCCGATTTTTAATATTTTTTCTAGTTTTGAAAAAAAAACTGAGAATTATTTAATACCATAGGACATGATATTATATCCATTATGACGTGTTTTTCACGATCCTATGTGTCCAACGTTGCTTACATTTAGTATTTAGTATAGTATGATTATATATAATATTTTATATCTAAAATAATCAGATGCTCGATATAGGTATACTTTTTTGGCCTCAATTTATTCATATAGGTAGGTAGTTTTTATGTTTTGATGGGAATACAAAAATTGTATTTCGGGTAGGTATAGGCATTACTTGTCCGTCTCTCTGAGTTATGGGACATATTACTACTTGAACTACACCAATTTTCTGGATAAACATTGGTAAAATAATATAAACTAGTCTGAACAATACCAAAATATGCTGCAAAATATTCAATAATAAGTTTTCGTTTTATTCCATTAGTTATTCATACATTTTAATTTTTTAATTTTCATAATGCTTCATATAATTACTAGTCCAGTTTCTACTACTCTAGAACATATACTAGCGAGAGAGCACGCCGATTTTGAGCATCCCTCCACGCCGCCATGCTATCGAGACCAATGGGCAATGACAGGGTGTTAAGTCGGGGAACTTGTTTTCGTGGGTGCTTGGCGAGGTCTCTCGCTGAACAGAGTAAATATATTATAGTAACTTATATATTGGAACACAACCTTATGTTTTCTGTTGAGACTAGAATCACTAAAATTTAAAAATTATACTTAGTCACACAATAATTATCAATTAAATTAAACGAATTCACTACTTTCTATAATAACTAAACAATTCAATAACATTTAGTTTGATATTTATAAAAACAAATATATCATGACTGGCAGTTATTTTTAGTTTATCATTGTCTCCTGTTCATAAAACATGAATGCAGAAGTTGAAATATTAATTTTATTAAAATACCCATACAAAACTTAATACCAGAACTAAAAGGAACTGAAAATATAAATACTTGTGGATTAAGATTACAATATAGTACCGGAAGCTTATATCAAACTTCCCCAACTGATCGGTTATGAACATCTCTAAACTGTCTAAATTTAAATACATGCAACTATTAACTATTTTTTTTTAAAGAATATTTGTAAAATTAATAATAATAATAATAATAATAATAATATGGTTTATTGTGTATGTTGTACATACAATTCACATACAACAAACTTAAGTACAATTTTCTTTTATTAAATATTTTTTTTAACTTATAACCTAATTAAAATAGAAAAGATTTCGTATATTTGAATCTCAAAAACAAAATTTTAAACTTATTATTGTTAATTTTATAAAATAATGATTATGAAAATATATTATAAGTTATAAGAAAAGTAATTCATAATATTTCAAAATTTTTAATATTTTAATTGTTATGTTTATTTGTCAATTAAAAAAATGCAGTAAAATTTAAAAAAAAATGAAGGAAATATTTGTTTTATGAAAATAGATCAATAACAAAGGTTTCAGAATTTTCACTATCGTTAGATGGAGGTGAAACATAAGTATTTTGTGATAGACGTGTTGGTGAATTATAATTTGCAAATCATTAGTAGATGCCGGAAAAGTTGTTGGTGTGTCATATTGACTTAGAGATAACGAGGAATGATTTGGTTGAGCATAAAATATGTTTCAATCAGACAAATTTTGATGTAAATAATTAGTAGGAAAGCGTTGTACAACAGAGCAAGATCTTGGAGTAATTAAGTTGTGGTATTTTTTAAGGAGACCAATGAATTTAGCCTTAGCATCAAGCTTAAATTCTCGAGGAATATTTTTAAAAGAGCTCACTAAACTAAGTAAAAATAATGTATCTTCATCGTCTTTGTCTTCTGCCTTTTTCCTTTCTTCACGCATTTTACTATAAGATATATTATGTAGGTACATCAGTATTTTGTGTCCCATATTATATTTTACCTACATACATTTTAAGATAACAATTGTTTATAAGCTTTTGCCAATTCATTTGTCTTTCACGGCCTTCAAAGTGTCATGTGCATTATATTTTGGACCAGAGGTCTTTCTAACATAGTTTCTAACCCTATATTATAAATAATTTATATTAAGTTGATATTTTACAATTGCCCCAATTAAGTTTTTTCATTTGCCCCAAGTCTCATATATTTTTTATCAACTACAACAATGACTTGGAGCAAAATTGACCCATATATTGTACTCAAAACATGCTAAATCTATTCAGAATCTATTAACAAATAAAATGGATTAACTTTGATTATACTTTCGTTTTTGAAGATGTCAGGGAATATCTGCCTTAACTCTTTAAAACGAAAAAAAAATAATTGAAGATATGTTTTAATAAACAATATATGTGTACATAACATCAGATAAAATATTATTCTGACAACAATCATGAAAGAATAATAAACATACAATGTATGACTTTTATCAGAATGTGGTTTTATCAACAGCTTAAGATTGTATCTAACATGTTTAAATTTACCCCAGCTGACCTATTCAGCGGTTTTTAATTATTAAATATGATAATTTATGGACGTATGCTAGGATGACACACCGTCTCCGCTCATAATCGTTTTCAAATGCAAAGAGTTATCATTAAATTCAATACTAACATGCCCGTTATAATGACGTACTCTGCAACTACTGTACAGCATAGTGGTACTCACTTGTCCACCTTTTTTTTTTAAACTCTTGTAGTAAAACAAGCAAATAGGAATAAAATATCATTGAATAGAAAAAATTAAAAATACAACTGAAAAGCTTTATATTATCTTACAAAATCTATTTTATACACAACACATACCAGAAAACAGACAGATTTAAACGAGGATTTAAAAAAACAATCTAATTCAGTCCATCAGAATCATCAGCGCCAGACCTGACTTCATTAATTTCCATTTCAATTGGCTTTTCTTCATCATCTGATGAAAAATCAAGACAGTGGTGCCTCTTTCTTCTAAGGTGATATGAATATAGCGTTTGAGATGAACCACCATATTGAAAACTGGAAGAATAATTAAAAGTTAGTGAGAATATTCTTAGTCTTCTCAAATACTATCAATTAAAATGAAAAAAAGCTTATAAATATATACATATACAATAATTAAAAAATAGTTAAACAATAATTTTCTTACCAGTGTTTTGGTGTCGAATGTAGAATTCGAGTTGATGTTAATGGTTGGTAAGTAGGGTTAGAATTGATTGAATCAATAGAACTCAAGGAGTGATTTTCAGCATCAATATCATCAGCACCAGATCTAATTTCAATAATGTACATTTCAATTGGCTTTTCTTCATTATCTGAATAGAGTATTATGATGGTTTCAACAACAATACGCATTGGTGGAATTGCTTGAACTGAAATTAAAAAAAAAAATTGAAATATGTAAGCTAAAAGGATGCCACACCTGTGTGTGTATTGTTCTCGTCTTAAAATGAACAATATAGCAAAGTTTCCTCTCACAACAATCCATAGCCACCAATAGCATACATAAGACCCTCCAAGAATCCTACACTAACACCTTCACGACATGTGCAACATGTGTCAAGTGTAGGATCATAATATTTTACGGTTTTCAACACTATTCTATTACCACCTCCAACTTACACAGTTTATTTAATGAAATGTATTAAAAATTAGAAACAAAGATATAATACAATTATTCACCTTAAATAAACAATTGTTGAGTATACCAACACCCCAATTCTCAGTTGTCTTACCAGACAACATTCGACATTTTTGAATACTGACATCGAAAATCTTGGCAGTCTTTAAATTATTAGTAGTATCTTTGCCACCAACCTAGAGTTACAAAATAATATATATATTTATAATATAAAATAAGTAAAATATTGGTTTAACTCACACTTATAAAGTCTATGGTTTAACTTGCATATATACAATCATCCATAACTCCTAATCGTGTTCGACTAACAAACATGTCGACAATTGGCAACCAAGAGGGTGATTGAGAAGATAGATTTTGAATTTGATTTATTTACTCCTCCCGCAACAAACACAAATTGATCCCTTTATTACACCTAGATCAGCTGTCTGACGACAATCATTTATTCCTGGTGCATTTTCTCGTAGTTTAGTTACTGACTCACCATTCTGTATAATACATTGGTGATGTATTAGACTGACTGAACATTAGAATAACCTAATAGAATTAAATGAAATAAATAATTGTGAAGATAAACTAATCAAAACAGAATTATACTTTTTGTGAATCACCAAACTGTCTAGGTTTACACCAAATTGTATTTGGAATGACGATATACTGAACTGATTTTTGTAGATTACATTGTAATGCATCAAATACATATAATCTTTACCTAATAAAATTATAAATACATCAATTCACAATAATAGCATATTTATGAAAATAACATACATTTAGAAGTATTTTTTAGAAGAGATTCTTTAGATATATTAAGTATATATCAGGCTTTAGTTATGTCAAAGGTACAAGTTCTATTACTTCTAGCAAACAATCTTTTATCTGATCCAACTTATGACTTACCCATGAAATGGCACATTCATTATTCATATACCTAAAATAACAAATATTTAAAACTAAATCAAAACATATTAATTTAGAGGTTCCCAAATTTTTTTGAACCAAGATTTTTGTGTATTGTGCTAATTGTGTGAAATAATAATAATAATAATATTATTATTATTTATTGTTATCAAATTAAAATTAAATGTACAAAACATGTTATAAGCATAAATTAATTAATCTTTGGTTCTCTTTTTAAAAGCAAAGCTTGTGCAGAAAAGAATGCGATACAAAGTCTTAAGTATTAAGAAATGAAAATAAAACAAAAATAGAATTAATAATAACAATAGAACAATATAGATAAGGATAATAACAACTAATATATTAAAACATATTAATAGCGCAAGCACAGATTAGGTAGACCCATTCGGTGCCTTAGCCATTCGTTATTGAAATGAACTAGAATATAGACATATAGTAGAGTTTAATTTTATAAAATAAAAATGATAATATGAAAGTTATACTTTTAGTATTACATAGAGAAAAAGAAAATAATTACAGTAAGAAGTAGATAATCAATAGAAAACTTAATATACGCAGTATACAATACAATACAAAAGGCATTATTGCAACAAACATTATTATATATTTTTTATACATTTTAAAGCTGTTAAAATCATCAACATTAAAATTATATTTAATACAAAATGTTATGAACTTATATTTAGGGCTAATAATACTGTATTCATTTTAGGGACAATAACATTAGTATTAACCTTAAAGCGTGTATTATAATTGTGACACGGAACATCAATACAAGTTTTAATACTGTAAAACAATAGGCAAATGTTTTTTGTGTATAATGTTTTTAAGTTTAATATCTCTAACTCTTTATATAAATTAACTGTAGAAAATAGTGCTGGTTTATTGAAAATAAATTTGAGTAATGAGTTTAAAGTGATTTCAAGGTTCTGAAAGTGAGTATGATATGTTCCTCCCCAAAATGAAATCCCATAAGAAATAATAGATTGAATTAATGTAAGGTATGCAATTATTTTAATTTGACGTTTAAAATACATCTAAGAGATTTATATATGTAGAAAAATTGTACAGAGTAATCAATATCAAGTTCATTACTATAATCGTTATCAATTTTTACTCTCTGTACTCGACCGTTTAGGTATGATTTAAATAACCTATAAGAACACCTCTAATTCCACAATGATAAAGTTTGTAGAGTAGAATATTATGATCAACTGAGTCAAAAGCTTTTTTTATTACTAAAAAAATTCCAAAAACATGTTGCTTATTGTTTAAGGAGATTTTTGGTAGAAAAACTGCATGAAGTCACTAGGCCAGGCTCGGCCCAATCTCCTATCTTAGTTGCTTATTTTACACAATGTATACAAACATTTTATTTTTGTAGTAATATGTGATTTATTGTGCTTAATTAAGCCTTAATACGATAAAATTATCAACATTTCAACATAACATTTGGTTTTTTTAATATTAAAAATTCCAAGAGATATTTTCGTTGAGTACAGACATTCAAGTAACAACAGCGAAGTGCATTGCATTATTTTGATAAACATTTTAAATATTTCAAAAAAATTAAACATTAGAAAAATTCTGGTTCCACTAACGTTTTTTATATATAAAAACACACCACATACATCCTACAAAAATTAAAAATATGCTGTAAAGGTAGATAAATTATTGTGTGATGCAAGTAACATTTATGCAAGATATGCAACAACCACGACTCACGAGCCTGGCCCAATAATGTTAAGCTTCTTTTTAGAATTCCTTACAACACATTAAATAATGTGAGTACAAACGTTAAACCTATACATTATTACTAGAACTAAACATTTTTTTTAATTAAAAACTTATTTTTTTGTATTTGTGCTCCTTTAAAATAAATAACTTAAATAACAATGTCTTAAAATATACTTGGTAATATGTATTATTAAACCGTATTTGTTCACAATCGTTTTTCGTATACAAGAATATAAGATTTTAGATCATTGAATTCTAATAATTCAACACATTTGTTATAGCAATCCCTCTAGACACCTCCTGTAAAGCAGAGCAATACCCACTTCCCCAACTTTTTTAAGTTGATTTTCCATACAAAATATTAAAATACAAATTACCAGTACTGCAGTTTGCTTAGTTTTTCTTTGAATGGAATAGCAAGGTATTACAGCTTCACCAAATCATCAGAAGATAAGGATAGAAAATCTTTGATTTTAACCACTTCTCTGGAAATAAAAATCATTATTTTTATAAATAATTACTGATTGATATAGATAATTAAGTTACAATTGTCATACAAAAAGTGTTGTTTAATGTAAGCTTCAGAACTCAACAACATTTCAGTGCAGTTATGTAAGTTAGCAAACGCTTTGATTCTAAAATAATTTTAACGATCTAGTTGTTTTTGTAAAAACTCAATACATGCGCCTTTTACATAATCTAACTATAAGACATTTGGTGTTGGTAACAACACCTTAGAAATCAACAATAATTCACATAGAATATATGTTGCTTGAAGTCTATATCAAATCAAATATTTAATTATACCTGTATATTTTCTTTTGCAACTATAATTTCTCCACTATAAGTATAATAATCCACCAATATTTTCAGAATGGTGGAATCTTATTCTTTTATACCAATAAGATCTTTATTGCTCTCATCAAAATTACTAAACATTGCCTGGAAATATGGGCTAGCTGCTATTAAAACATTTGAATGCCCAATTACATTATCATTATCATCTGCTTCAACTCTGCTTAAACTTCATTTCTAAAACAAAATGTGTTACTGATGTTTATTTTGAATGAAGGTAAAATCACTGTCAACATACTTTCGTAGAGATTGTAAGTCTTCGAGTATTCTAACGCAGTGAGAGTTATTTCTAAAATTTGTTAATTCATATACTTTGGATGTCAAAACTTTTGTTGAATCACTTTCAAATAATGAAATTTGTGAGGCATCCATTTCTTCCACCGAACCACACCCTTTGAAACAAAATAATTTGAAAATATTGTGGTTGTGCATTGTGTTAAAACTTAATACTAAATTAAGTACATTATTAACTTTTTGGTTTTATATTTATTTACTACTAGCTGGCCAAAGATTTGTATTTATAATAAATATATTTGTACAAAATGTAATACCCTATTTCTTCTAACTAAAATATTAATAAAAATGTAACATTGCAACCATTTAGATTGACAAAAAAAATTTAATTTTTATTCATGTGTGAGCTAACCTTTACCTATCTACAGCTGTATACACCCTCCAATTTTCAAGTAATAATCTATTGAAATAAATTTTATTGACTTTTTTAAAATCTTCACTGTAACTCGACCGAATTATTAGTGAAAACAGTATGAAAATAAGTAGAGTTCTTTTCGAGATATGCTCGCACATATAAAAAAGGGGCAGTGTTCTCTACTATTATAATCATTATATAGTAGAGAAACACTGCCCCTTTATCATACTGCGTATGGTAAAAAAAAACAGCATCAAAATCTGTTGCATAGTTTTTAAGAACTAAGCATACAGACACGCGGACTTAGTTAAGATTAAGATTAATTATTATTATTTTTTTTTTAATTTGAATATTTTCTATATGTTTGTGTCCATAGCAACCATTAATAAACAAAAATGTCTATAGTAAAATTCCTTTTTGAGCACCTCCCGGCTCTCAGGGGTGTTTCTCTATATATTTGCATGTTATTACATAAAAACCTTCCTCTTGAAGCACTCTCTCAATTAAAAAAAACTGCATCAAAATATGTTGCATAGTTTTAAAGATCTAAGCATACAGAGAGAAAAGGGGACTTTGTTTTATAATATGTTAAGATAAATAATATGGAGTTAATGATGTTCATTAGATAGGTAATTGTATCCTATCGTGTCATTTCAGTTTTTTTAATCTTAGAAACTATTATTTTTAAAGATCCTTTTAAAGTAATTAGTCACAAAGACTACCTACTCTATTAAGTTCATATATAAAAAAAATAATACAATATACCTAGTTTAGGTGATTCTAATATTATTTTAATGATTCTACCTATATTAGATTAAATCACAAATGTTGTTGGACCTTTATAGATAGTACCATTATTCTGTGCTTCTACCGTGTACGAAACGCAAATTAAATAAGGCGAAGCAGAAAACCAGACGAACTCCTCATATCAGTCATACAGCCATATCTAACAATAAGTCATTCAAATATTCCGATCGATAAACTAATGAACTTATGTAGTATGTTCAAAATCTATACTACAATAATTTTCGATCGATCACTATAGTTTCCAATGCGCCACAATATTTTGTTTATGGGTATGAGCGATTTGAGGGATATTGCTATAGTACACCATCTACCAGGTATGCGAATACCGCTAACGTCAAACTAACAATGGCAATAACTTTGAAACTAAGTCCGACCACTAAATACTGACTGTCTGACTCCACCACGGTTTTCAGTATAGTTAACTAGATAGATCAGTTGTAAAAAAAAAAAATGAAGAGAATAAGAGTGTCCGGTAAAGTAACGAAATACCATTTTCAACCGAACAAAATTGTTTTTCAATAAGTTAGTATAAGACACGTGTGAAGTTCACACATATACAGAAGTTAAAGGTAAATAATAATAATGGTATAATAATAAGTACAATAATGATACGATGTACAAAAGTGTTACGCATGAATTAAAATATACTGGATACCCAACGACCTATATGAACAACTATTTTTCTTGGACCCAAACTGACTTGTCAGAACAGCTATTGCAAACTACACCTAGCGCTTGTTATCATATTTGTGGCAACTTTTACAAAATAATTTACCGCCAAATTTGTAAATATTTGGAATTAAATAAATTACCATGACAAAATATATTCGTCAATTCGTCATGTTAATTACTATCATTGGACATTGTTTAGAACCAAGAATTAAAATAGATGTTTATCTTAATTCGTGTTTATAACTGTAATAGATTTCCCATTTTGGCCATTTTTCATTAATTCAAAATATTATTTTCTTTAAAACAAAAATGAGTTGTTGTGTTCCATTTTGTGATTCTAAAAGTCAAAAAAGTACTTTTGGTGTACCTAAAGATTTAGATTTATGGAAAGTTTGGAATGAAGCTTTAGGTTTTACATTAAAATCTAAATCCCGGATTTGTGAAAATCATTTTAAGCCTCAGGATATAACAAGAGAATGGATATCGGGCGAGGGATCTAGCAAATATACGGTATATTTTTAATTGGTTTTCAAATTATTGTGTCATAATTATATGTAATATTTTATAAAAAAAAAAAACTATAAAATACTTTTAAGATATGTCTAAAACAACCAAGACTTAAAAATGGAGCTGTCCCCCAAAAAGTGTTACAATTTCAGCACATAGTCAAAAACAGTATTGAACCAGATATAAGTCTGGATATAATGAAGCTTTCAAGTACAATTTCTGACTTAAATTATATACCATTAAAAAAAAAACAAAAGGTTTTTATAAATATTAAATTTTTTATTACAATTCATGATGTGCAGGTAATAATAATTAATGATGAATGTTGTAGATCACTAATCATGTTAACGTTGAAGATGATCACTGCTATTCCAAGAATATCACAGTAAATAGATTTAATATTGATATTGATGATGAATGTTCCAAAGCAGGAAACAGTAACAGTGTAAGTGTTAATGATAAAAAAGTTAAATAGTTAAGATATTTTGTATTTTTATATTTTAGTACTTATAAACATTATGTATATTACACGTGTCTATAGATATCACTATTGAAGCCTTCAGCTGTATTTAAGTATATAGTAAAGATGATCAAAATGATAAATGTTCCATCATATTGGTTTTCTGATGTTCAACATTTCGATAAACCGAATAAAAATTTATTGGATTTTATAAATTAGGGAGTTTAAGAAAAACTTTTTTAAGAAGTATAGAAAAAAACAATTGTTTTAACAGAAGGTAAGTAATTACTAAACTAACTAAATGGTAAATACAAATATTTATTTTATTTTTATTAATTTTAAATATAGATTTATGATTGATTGTCTATGTTAATGATAAACAAATTACAACAGAAGATATTGGTTGGTCGTCTTCAAATTCTATAAAATGTATTGAAGACCTAGAAAATGTATTATTATTACTGCATAATGTATACATTTGCAATGGTTGTGATAATTTTAATAATACTCCAGATATTAAATCTAAACTTGGACCACAGATTACAGAATTTAACGAGTCGTGGTATCATTCTAAATGTACAGTACTACTTAAAAGCAATACCAAGTAACTATATAGTCACATTTCTTATATTATAAAAAAAACAACATGTCCATACAATTGAAAAAATATAATACAAATTTAACTGATTAATCTAATCTTTGCAGTGGCATGTGTGTATGGTGTAAAAGGTTACTGTACAACATTAAAAATAAATTAAATAGAAAATCTTCAAAAGTTTTCTTTTCACCTAACAAAAAAAAAACAAGTTATGAATTTAAAAAGAATTAAAAAAGGTGTCACCAAAAGGCTTTTTAGAGCAAAACGCAAAATTACAAATTTAGAATTTACATTAAACGAAATAAAAAATAAAATGAATGAAATGACTAATAACAGCCTCGAGCAAATAATTCAAAACAATAATATACCAAAATACCAATCTGACTTATTATATGAAATATTTAACGCTTCTAAAATTACAAATTCCAAAAACCGTAGGTACAGCGAGAACTGGATGTTATTGTGTTTATTGTTCCAAATTAGGTAAATTTACAATTTTGATTTAATAAAATAATTTAAAAAATACTTGATGTATTTTTGAAGAAAATGTATTTTTTTCTAGATCTCCAAGTGGATATAAGTTTTTGAGAGAGCAGAATATATTACCACTTCCTTTTATTAATACTATAAGAAAGCATTTGTTGGCAGTAGAAATTGGATGTGGTTTTGATAAAAATTTATTCAAACTTTTAACTAAAAGATTTGCAACCAAGAATAATTTTGAAAAAAAAGGTATTCTACTTTTTGATGAAATTAGTTTACGAGAAGGTTTAAGTGTTAATACCAGAGAACTAACTTACACTGGACTTGAGGATTTTGGTGAGGAAATAGAATCCAAAAAAGACAGTGATAAAAAAGCAAATCACGGACTTGTGTTTATGTGGCAAAGTCTAGCTGAGAATTGTGTACAGCCTATAGCAGTTTTTGCCTCACACGGTCCTGTAAAAGGTAATATAGTATTATAAAATAACAAATAACAATAGGAAAATAATAAAACTCTTATATTATACATTAATTTTAAAACGCAGGAATTGATCTTGCCAAATTAATTATTAAAGCTATTATTTTAATTGAAAAGAATGGAGGTCAAATAGTTGGTGTGACAAGCGATGGAGCAGCAACCAATCGTAATATGTGGTCTATTCTAGGGGTGATTTATTAATTACTATATTTTAAAATTGATACTGTATGGATACTATTGAGTATGATTTAATTTATTTGAATAGGTATCAGGAAAAAAAAATATTTTTTGTAATTTTTTTGAAAATCCTTATGATTCAGCAAGAAAAGTTTATGTGTTTTCTGATGTGCCTCATTTGATGAAAACTATTCGAAATCGATTATTCACAAATAAAGAATTAAGAGTAAATTAAAACTGTTCAATAGTTTTTAATATAATATGTATATTATGTATTCTAATTAAATTTATTATTTTTGTTTTGTAATTCCTATAGTTGGATCCATTTAAGCCATTAATTAAATGGGAGTATTATACAAATTTATTAAAAATTGAAAGTAACAATATTGTAAAAGTATGCCCGAAACTGACTAAACATCACTTTGAATTAAATAATCTCTCAAAGATGAATGTTAAATATGCAGTTCAGGTAGGTAATAAATAACGTTGACACCTACAACTATTTATTACATTTATTAATAATGTTCATCAGGTATTTAGCAAATCGATGGCAGTAGGTATTGAACTATATAGGAATAAGAAATATGACTGTTTTAAGGGATCTGAAGAGACTGTAGCATTTACTAAAACAATGAACAAAATGTTTGATGCACTAAATAGGAGACATACAGCTGAAGGAATTAAAAAAAATAGTCATGATTTGGAGGTTTTTAATGTTCGTGTGTGTGTTTGTGATGCATGTTTGTTGATAGTGTATAGTTAATATTGTGTTGATTTTATTTAGTTTAATGTTATAATTTAATTTGTATGTGTTCACAAATGTAAAGTGAGATCAAAAATTAGTCTGAGTTTTGTTTTAGATATTAAATAATGCTATACACTGGTTGAATGAATGGGAATCAAATTTGGAAAAAGGACTAATTAAAGAAAGTGAGTTCTTAACTAGATCAACTAGTGAAGGGCTAAGGATCACCTTAACTTCAACTATACAATTGGTAGAATATCTTTTAAATGAATGTGCCTTTAGTTATGTCTTAACTGCAAAATTTAATCAAGACTCACTAGAAGTAATTACCTAAATTATTTTATCACCTCTTTCGAGAAATATATTTTTTATTTTTTACTATAAAAATATATGATGATATTATATTTTATAAATTTCAGAAGTTTTTTGGAATTATAAGACAAGTGTCAGGTCCTAATGACCATCCCACAACACCAACTTTTCTTCAATTATACCGCATGCTTTCAGTTTATGCTGTTCTAAAACCCCCATAAAACAGGAAATTGCACAGTATTTGAAGGTGAAAAATTAAATGTTTTAACAAAAATAATATATTCATATTATAATTAATATTTCTCAAAATAATATTGCTTGAATAAAAATGTTTTATATATTTTATACTGTTAATAGATACAATTCCTGTATTATCAATTAAATATTTGAAAGAAATAATAAATGATCCAGAAAACGTTTCAGAACGTGCAAAAAAAATTGATATACTGAAAGAAAAAATTAATAAGATTATTGAAGACGATTGCTGGGATCTGGACGATATTCTGTTGGAGCATGATTACGCAGACTCTACAGTTTTTGACTGTGTTGTTTATTTTATGGCTGGGTAAAATATTTTATGAATTAGGTAATAGCATTAATTAAATAACACTATTATTTACCTTATTTACCTACTTCAAATAGGTACATTGCTAAACGATTGGTAAAGAGTAGGTACTAAGTGCCAGTTATGTATAGTAAGTATAAAAAACTTAAATACTTCAACTGTAGGTAGTGAAGCTGATTTACTTAATAATAAAACTAGAGGATACCTAACTCATCAAGATCGAAATTTATACTTAATACTAAAACATCTTGAAACGTGTTTTTCAAAACATGCCACTTCTTGTGATGTGTTTGAAAATACATATATGAATTTTTTAGCTTGAATATTGTTTAAAGTTCCTGCTTAGAACATCAAGCTGATATATTAACAAATATTTTTTCATATTATAAAACTATGAGAATGAGGCAGTATTCTTACTTGATGAATCAAAACTCAAAAAAAACAAAGTAAAACAAAAAAAAATTATCCAAATTAGTTAAAACATGATTTGTTGACTAATTTAATTGAACGTTTTAAACTGTATAGGTACCTATGTAATTAATAATTTTGTAAGTATTTTATGCAATTTGTATTGGGTATCTATATTAATAAATATGTAAAATTATATGGACTATGTAATAAAAAAGATGTAATTGATATTCATTAAATAATTAAATGTGTACCTATTTTTCTTTTACTACCTATTGTTCTATGCTATTAGTTAATACTACTTACCTTCCACTTAACACTTTATTAATCTATTTTGTCATAGTAGAATATTGAATAATTAGGATGGTACCTATTAATTATTATATTGCAGATTACAGTAGTCAGTAATAAGGAAATGCTTGAATGTTTTAAATTAATCATTCGAAAAAATCATCATATTATTTGTTATTTATACTTTATGCATAATAATATAATATTTTAAATTTTAAATAGTCAATCCATTAGTATACATTTAATTCGTTGAGCGCTAGTGCACCTTTGCACATTGAAAGTCAGTTTAGGAGCGTCTTATCATGTATCGTTGGGTATCCAGTATATGTTAATTTGTGTTGTTACGACTTGCGACTACCTATGTTCACCCGGCTACACTACATAAGACATAATATAAGCTAAAAGTATTATAAAAATGTATGGTCAGCGTCTGCTCAACTACAGTTTGAATAAATTACTCATACACTACATCATATAGGGTGTTTTGTTTATAATTCCAACAGTACGAAGACTTGCAAGGAGAAAAATTAGATACCTATCGATATGGAAAAGTTACGTACCCACAGGAATAGATACGTACCGGCTCGTATCGAAGTCTGAGTCCGACAAGGGTACGGTACGTATCGCTTGTGTATCGCACATGTCACTTCTCAAATTTCTTCCTTGAAAATCTTGTACATTTTTCCTTGCAGCGTCTAGCAGTCACCACCGGTCCGACATATGTCGGCGAGTGGCGACTTGACGTCCATGTCCAACGTGAACGCGGCGAAAACAAAACGGCTTGATTTTAGCAGCGTTTGGAACATGCTAGTCAGGATGTAATTCGCCCGCAATCGAGGCGTTCACGTAGGGCTGTTCCACTGTTCGACGTCGCAGGGAAACCGTAGCTCAAAACTAACTCAAAACAGTTTTTCAAAATGTTGGTGATTTTGTAAAAATTCTTACCTTGTCGTGCACGGAATCCATACGGATACGGCGTATTCGGCGGTGTTCGCGTTAGGCGACTGGCAACAGTGACCGAGTGTCGAGTGACCAATAACAATATTTCGATACGAATAGGTAAAAATCAATAACAATATTATAGGTAGGTAATCGACAGAAAACGCGTAAAATCAAAATACTCGTCACGCTGTCTAATATCCTTTGATCATCTAAGCCAATATCATAGAACAACAATATCATAGCAATAATAATATTATCTTCTTTGAGTTTGAGCGCCGCGCGTACAAGGCAACAACAATATTGTTACGAGTATTACGAGTGTAATCTATGCTGTTATCAAGGACGCGGCGGCGACATCGACGAATAAAATAATAAAATATTATTATTGTTGTTGTTGTTACTGTTGTTGTTGGCGCGTCGTAATATTATGATAACATTATCGGTCGCGGTCGGCGGCGGGCGGCGAGCGAGAAACACTTACCAGCGGTGAAGTTGGGGAGTCACGAAACGCGGAACGGGGCAGGCTACCGTTGTCTGTAGAATGCGGTAGAATGCGTGCGAACCGGTGAACGGCGAACGGTACGCTTGTGTGGCGGGTGTTCGCCGCCGTCCGGGCGAACGGCGTTCGCGGTGGGGTGGTGTGAAAACAGGGCACCTGCGCGGTCTCGTGTTCGGGCCGCGGGCCGAATCTCAATCGCCGGTAGGGCCCTCGCACTGCCGGTGCCGTACGGTGACGCTCTCTATAGTCTGCGGCCGCCAGAAACTCGGCCGCCGTGTTCGTCCCGGCCGCGTACTAATAATATTAGTAAAATATGCTTATTTTCAATGCTTATGTCGACGCCGCTGTCGACACGTAGTCCAGTGGCTCTCAACCTGGGGGTCGCCAACTTGTTGCATATCGTCGCGCATGGATTCAAATTTAAATTTAATACGTTTTTTCAATTGAAAATAATTATAATAGCATAATAATATAATATGGGTACTCGTCTAATATACTAATAATATTAGTAAATGCTTATTACACGTTCAATGGCTTATGTCAACACGTAGTCCATGGCTCTCGACCTGGGGCTCTCCAACTTGTTGCATTATCGTTAGCGCATGGATTCAAATTTAAAATTTAATAAGTTTTTTCAATTGAAAATAATTATAATAGCATAATATAATATGGGTACTCGTCTAATATGCTACCTACCATAAAATGGTATCTACCAAAAAACTGTGCGTGTTGTAGGTATGCTACCCACCGTAGTTATTTTTTATTAATTTTATTTTATTGTGGGTAAGTAGGTACATTTGAGTCATTACGGATATCAATAAACATATTATAACAGTTGTAACAAATTACAGCTTAATATAGCCACTGTGATAACTTACTGATCCAACCAATGGTCCCACGGGCCATGATAACTTACTTTTAGATATATTATTTTAGTCTATGTTGTGTTTGTGTTGTGTTCGGGTACCTATGTGTAATATTGAGTTTATTGAGTTTAAATTTTCATGTGATATTGACTATATTGATGATGTTATTCAACTCAAAAAAATTACAGTACCCCCAAGGTACTACGGATTTTTGATATGTGTTATAAAAATGTCGATGGGTTCTAGAACGAAGATTTTTTTAAGTGCAAAAAGAGATAAGGCAACTTTATTACCAATAATACCAAATGAAATAGAACTAGGATCAATTATTTTTATTCAGATCAATGGCGAGCATACAGTACCTACCTTAAAAGATATTATAGACTATCATCACGAAACGGACAAACGGACCTCATTTCTTTGTTGATCCTACAACAGCAGCACAAACACAAACGATCGAGTGTACCTATATGGAGACATGTCAAAACTAAATCCGGAATTAAAACCCGAGGATCAACAGATTTGTTAGACCGACAATTAAAAGAACAATGGTGGCGGTCCATTAATACGTAACACCGCGACTTATCAGAAGTTTTCTGGGATGACTGATGATGTAAATATTAAAATACAATGTATAATAATATATAATGACATATAGAAATATTATTAAGTACTTGACAACAATAAATTAATAAATTATTTAGCAATAAACTGTAATTAATATTGTTGTCACTTTGTTATTAATCGATAATCAGTAAACGTTTTGTGGTAGGCTTCGTTATAAACTTATAACTTATAAGATAGGTAGGTAGGTAGCATACTACACCAACAAAGTAGCGGTAGGTAACATATTAGACGAGTACCATAATATGTATTTTACTTTTACTATTGATTGTTAATAAAAATCTATATTCTATGCGAGTATATAAAAAAAATATGCGTAGGGGGGTGGGAGGAAGTCGCCAAAAAATTAAAATTCAAAAAGGGGGTCGCCACAGAAAAAGGTCGAGAAACACTGACGTTAGTCGACAAATTATAATTATTGACTTTAATGTCTCATAGGTAACTTTTGCTGACGTCGTTTGATTGTATTGAATTTTTCTTCTAGCCATTTGTCATTACATTACTAATTGAATGGTGTAGGTATTTGGTCTTATGCTTGGTCTAAAAATACATCTGTTATTTCAACTTTTGTAGAGACTGAGCTCGTTTCACTACTATTAGTATACCTACTGTATATTCAATGTACCCAATTAAATAGTTGATTACATAGTAGGTATATTGAAATTGAAGAAGTGGTTGTCTATCATCAGTTATTGCAGTAGTTTTAATTACTTTTACTACCTTCTGGTTTATTAAAT